>OY992896.1:31935939-32077331 GCA_963921405.1 Cepaea hortensis
AAGAGGAGGAGGAGGGAGGAGGAGGGGGAGGAGGAGGAGGGAAGAGGAAGGTAGAGGGAGGAGGGAGGAGGAGGGAGGAGGACGAGAAGAAGAGGAGGGAGGAGGAGGAGGGGAGAGGAGGGAGGAGGAGAGGGAGAAGGGAGGGAGGAGGGAGGAGGAGGGAGGAGGGAGGAAGGAGGAGGCAGAGGGAGAAGGAGGAAGGAGGAGGAGGGAGGAAGAGGGAGCAGGAAGAGGGAGGAGGAAGAGGGAGGAGAGAGAAGAGGGAGGAGGAAGAGGAGGAAGAGGAGGGGAGGAGGAGGGGAAGAGGAAGAGGGTAGGAGGAGGGAAGGGGGAGAGGAGGAAGAAGAATGGAGGAAGGAGGGAGGAGGAGAAGGAGGAGTGGAGGAGGAGAAGGAGGGAGGCAGAGGGAGAAGAAGGAAGGAGGAGGAGGAAGGAGGGAGAGGAAGGAGGGAGAATGAGGAGGGGAGGAAGGAAAGGGAGGTGGAGGAGGAGGAGGTAGAGGGAGGAGGAGGAGGAGGAGGGAGGAAAAGGGAGGAGGAGGGGAGGAGAAGGAAGAAGGAGGAGGAAGAGGGAGGAGGAGGATGGATGAAGGAGGAGGAAGAGGGAGGAGGAGGAGGTAGAGGGAGGAGGAGGGAAGAGGGAGGAGGAGGAAGGGGAGGGAAGAGGGAGGAGGAGGGAGGAGGAGGAGGATGGAGGGAGGGAGAGGGAGGAAGAGGGAGGAGGAGGAAGAGGAGGAAGAGGGAGGAGGAGGATGGAGGAGGGAGAGGGGAGGAGGGGAAGAGGAAGAGGGTAGGAGGAGGAGGAGGGGGAGAGGAGGAGAAGAATGGAGAAGGAGGGAGGAGGGAGGGAGGAAGAGGAAGAGGGGAGGAGGAGGAAGGAGGAGGGGGAGGGAAGAGGGAGGAGAGAGGAGGAGGGATAGGGAGGAGGAGGGAGGAGGAAGAAGGAGGAGGAGGGAGGATGAGACGCAGGAGGAGGGAGGAGGGAGGAAGAGGGAGGAGGAGGAAGGAGGAGGGGAGGGAGAGGAGGAGAGAGGGAGGAGGGAGGGGGGAGGAGGAGGGAGGAGGAAGAAGGAGGAGGAGGAGGGAGGATGAGAACGCAGGAGGAGGGAGAGGGAGGAGGATGAGGAGGAGAGAGGAGGTGGAAGAGAGAGAGGAGGTAGAAGGGAGGGAGGGAGAAGGAGGAGGGAGGAGAAGGAGGGGGAGGAGGAGGAGGAGGAATGATGAGGAGGGAGGAGGAGGAAGAGGGAAGAGGAGGGATGTGGAGGACGGAGGAGGAGGGAGGAGGTAGAGGGAGGAGTAGGAGAAAGGAAAAGGGAGGAGGAGAGAGGAGGAGAAGTGAGGAGGTAGGAGGAGGAGGAAGAGGGAGGAAGAGGAAGAGGAAGAGGGAGGAGGAGGAAAGGGGAGGAGGAGGATGGAAGAAGGAGGAGGTAGAGGGAGGAGGGGGAGGGGAAGAGGAAGAGGGTAGGAGGGGAGGGAAGGAGGGAGGGAGGAGGATGGAGGAGGAAGGGAGGGAGAGGAGGAGGGGAAAGGGAAGAGGGTAGGAAGGAGGAGGGGAGAGGAGGAGGAGGAGAAGGGAGGAGGAGGGAGGAGGTAGTAGATGAATGATTGCCATCCCACCAGGTTAATATGTTATCGCGGACCTCAGAGAGAAGTGTCTATGTAGAAGACCATTTCCCTGGACGTATGTATTTTTGGGAGGGGGAGGAGGGAAGGAGGGAGGAGGAGGAAGAAGAAAAAAAAAATATGACAGTTGGCTGCTCTGGAATGAAGGAAGGCGTGTAGAAAATTTCATCTCAATCGGATGGGCCGTTCGCGAGCGCATAAAGGACAGACGGACATACAGACATACGGACAGACAGACAGACAGACAGACAGACAGACAGACGGACGGAGATTCTTTTTATATATAAGATATATATATATATATCATCGTCATTGTGCCCACAGGACCTCGCTGTTAATTTTACGATATATATATAGATATATATATATATATTCAGTTATCAGTTGGGGTATCTTCATTGCACTCTGGACATGTCCATAGGTGCTCATATATATATCAATCATGTGCCATGCCGGAAAGTGTGGGCGGTCATGACTCGCCATTTCACTCAATCACCGGAGGCGTGGATCAGCTCAGTGTTCCTGTCTCGTCCATGCCATGTGGCCAAGCCATCCAGGTATTTTCCTCTCGGTCTTCCTCGTGGTCTGTTCCCCTCGATCTTGCCAGTTGTCAATAAGTTCTCCAATCCGTTTCTTCTCATAACATGTCCAAACAATTTTGACTGTTCTTCGTCTAGTTTCTCTAATCAGTCTACGATTTTCATTTGTCTCCTGTAGTACTTGGTCATTGGTTTTTCTGTCTGTCCATGGTATTCTTTGCATTTTCCTCAGAAACCACATTTCTGCAGCCATCAGATGTTTTTCAGCTTGACTGCACATTGTCCAAGTTTCACATCCATACAAAAGAACATGCTCTATGTATCCCCTCAACGCTCTTTTTCTCGTTTAAATTGACATATTTTTATTGGTCAGAATGTCTTTCATCTTGCTAAAGACTACTTTTGTCATGGCGATTCTTGTTCTAATCTCTTCAAGGCATCTCCCATCAGATGTTATGACTGTTTCGAGATAATTGTATTGATTCACTTATTGCAGAATATTCCCATTTACTTGTATAATACATTGTGGTACTTCGTTCTTCCTAGTGACGACCATAACCTGTGTCTTCTTACAATTTAATTCCAACCCCAGCTGCTCACTGTGTACAACCACTGCGTCTACTAGTTGTTGCAGATCCTGTGCATTGTCTGCAATCAATACTGTATCATCTGCATATCTAATGTTATTGATGTTTCTTCCACCAATGCTGATTCCATTTATATCTTCTACATTTCTGAAAATATTTTCACTATATAGGGAAAAAAGATCTGGAGACATTACACACCCCTGCCTAACACCTCTCTTAATAGGTTGATATTGTCCCACTTCATTATCAATCCTTATGGCAGCTTGTTGTTTCCAATATATGTTTTTTATAAG
This sequence comes from Cepaea hortensis, assembly GCA_963921405.1. NCBI lineage: Eukaryota > Metazoa > Mollusca > Gastropoda > Stylommatophora > Helicidae > Cepaea > Cepaea hortensis. The sequence continues at coordinate 31,938,981 of OY992896.1, forward strand.
TCTAATGTCTTTCCCATCAATTTGTAGATCTGCAAGCATATCTACCATGTTGACATGTCTAACTCTATCAAAAGCCTTTGTGTAGTCAATAAAGGAAAGATGTATATCCTTGTTTACTTGTATAGCACGTTCAATAACTGTTCGCAGCATATACACAGCATTTACTGTACCCTTTCCTTCTACAAACCCACATTGTTCCTCTTCTATTTCAGGTTGTATTTTCTTCCTAACTCTTTGCATGGTAATTCTTAGCAAAATCTTCGTGATTTGACTCATTATACTAATTGTTCGATGTTGATCATGTTCCAAGGCTCCTGATTTCTTTGGGATTGCATTAAATACAGAATTACATAAAGTGCATAGACTTGAATAATTGAGCTGGAAAGGTGATTAGGGATGATACAAAATAATAACAGTTTTGCAGTAATCAAGCATGAGAAGCAAAAGAGCCAGGAGCAAAGATAAATTTGAGAAATGTCTTGAGCAAAAAGATAACTAAAAGTCAATTACCAGCAACCAAATAGGCTGAATAAAAGTAGTGGTGTCCTTACCAACATTAAAAAACAGACAGACTTTACATTCTGAGGAATTCATAAATAAACCAGTCCTTAAAACCTTACAAATATCCAGCCATCGGAAAGCTGAGGAGTCAGAAAGCTAACTTACACATAATGGGAGGTGTATTTACCCTCTGTTGTAAAGCTTAGAATTTCATAAACAGCCCTAACCTGTGGTACAGTATGATTGCTTGGACAAGCAGTATTTTTCAATCTGGAAATAAACGCACCTGGCACACACCGGTAATGGGATGGACATTGTCATAAAAAGAAACTAGCAGAAGTGGAACAACAAATCAACCTTGATAATTCAAGTTAAAAATACAATAATAATTTTCTAACAAATACTCCAGGATAGAAAAGCTGCTGCTCTAGAAGCGCTTAACAATCTGAGTAGAGCTACTGAACAAATTATTTTGCAAAATCTGTTAACCCTTTACCGGGCAAAACGCCCGAAAATGTTTTTACCCGGAACGGGCAAACCACCCGAAAGCGTCCGTGACTACTATGCATTGTGCTTGCTTGCTTGTGTACGCTGCCTATGAACTCCAGCATGAAGTCCTGTATGCCAGATGAAGACATCCTGCAGTCCAACATCAGTGTGATGTCATACAAGACCTGAGGTTTGCGTCAGTATCCGTTGTCCGATGTCTGGCTTATTGGTGTGCAGACTGGCGGTTCCTCGCCGTGCAGGCAGACACTCTCCGACTTCGGAGGAATCTTTATGCATTGTAAAAACACGACCTCACTGCTTTCTGAGACTTCCGATTGTCTACTTTTGGTTTTGTCGATAGCTTGACAACGTGGTCGCCATTCGCAAGCGTGTACTTTGAATCTGAACGGATCTTTTAAAAACAGTTTTTGGGGGCTTTAAACTTTGTATTTCAAAATGGATTTTGACGATTCTTCAAGTGATGGTGGAGATTTCGCTGGGTTCAATTTAAGTAACATTGAAGGGCATGAAGTTGACTATTAATCGGAGCTAGATATCAGTGATCAGCGTTACTTTGCGTTAGCAGTCGTAAGTCAGACTTTAAAGAAAGTGATTCTGATTCTGAAAATGTGTTTGAATATTGCTGTATCAATGACTGACAATCACAAACAATATGTTGTATTTTGTAAATATTTGTGTTCATGTGTAGATTACTGGGAACATTCACATGAGTAAAATAATTTGCATGCTTTTTTACTTCATTTTGTTTTTTATTGAAGTAAAATCGGTTGACTAACACCTTTTATGTGATGATTTTACTAACGTAACCCGAAATTTACCGAACCTCAAAATTATTCTTCCCCGTTTAGGACTACAAAACAGACAAACGTCTGCCCTGTAAAGGGTTAAGACTGATGAAATACCAGAAGACTGATGAAATACCAGAAGAGTTGATGAGAAAAATGTATGTGGCGTTGCCAAAGAAATGTGACATGCTTTAAGGGGAAGAGTAGCTTAGATGTTAAAAAGATCAGTCACAAACTGGCTGTTGAAAATGGAGAGTGATAAAACAATATGGCTTTCCTCAAAGTATCATTAACTTGACAGAGCTTTTAAATGGAATCTTCATGAGGGACACCAAATATGTATTTGAAATAATAATGCATTTTTCACCAATTACTCTTCTACTGGACTATAGTACTGATAACAATAAAATGTTAAATCATAAATGGCATTCTGTGATTTTCTGCCTCATCAGAGAAGAATGGTACATCAAGAATTGACTTGTCTTCATCTCATCTCATCTTCTTCTTCTTTCGTTCGCCTGAAACATGTCTACAACTGCAATGTCGTCTCTTGTATGAATCTAACAGTCTTTTTTAGTTCATTCAGCGGTCCATAGAGTTTATCTTCCACTGTTGTCTCTCTAGGCCAGAAGGTTCGCCTGGATATGTTGTAGTTTGGGCAATCCTGGAGTATCATCTCATCTCATCTTGTTCCTCTTGTGCCTTGTGGTGTAGTGGTGAAGTATAAACAGCAGGAGATTGCCCGCTTATGGGCTTCATGTATCGATATTCCCATGGACTCTGCTATTCCCTCCATCCATCGTTTACATGGTCAGCCTCTTCCTCTGCTTCCCTCTGGTCTGTACATCATTGCTTGTTGTGGTATACTGTTAGTTGGTAACCTAAGTGCATGGCCAAACCATTTGACTTGCTGCCTTCTAATAAAATCTAGTGCTGCTATAATTCCAACTTTAGTCCTAATTTCTTCATTTCTGATCTTCTCTCTTCGTGATACATTGAGTATTCTTCTCAAGAATCTCATTTCTGTTGTTGTGATTTTCTTTTCTTCCAAACAGCTGTTAGTTAATGTGCATATGGAGTGACCAGAGATGATACCGCAATTTAGTCATCATGTGTCAATGTTTAAGGATCTGTTCAACAGTCTGTGTAGTTTGTTCACACGAGCACATGGGTGACAGAACCGCTTTGAGTCTTCGTGAAGGATTGTCTCCTCTGCTGTTTACTGCTCAGAGACGGAACATGATTACTTGTTTTGCATGATGAATATAGTTATGAATGTCTCTGTAGTGGGCTTTCTTCTTAACGGCCAAGATGTTGGTCCTCTTTTTATTGAAGTTTATAGATTGATTTGTATGTTCGTGTGTTGTCCTCTAATTTGACAATGTGTTTGTTCTCATGTTTCTTGTTATGCCACAATATGTCAGTTTCCACCACAATATTCTGTTGGTTTTCATTGCGTTTAGTGTTGTTTTTTTTTCAATGCCAATTCTTTGTCACCGCTTGAGGGCTTATGGGACTGAAAATTCATCACTATGGAACACAAACTATTGCCATTGACAAGTTGTATTGATTGTGACGATGCTGTAATGTTTAGGGCCTGCAATTCTTCTGAATAGTTGGAGCAAAATATCCCAGTAACTGTGCCTGTGGATTAATGTCTGCGATCTGCCCAGACCTTAATCTGTGTCAGACGATTCCAGTAGGTTGATGGCTGCTCTCAGTTGCATAAAATTCAATCCATCCTTTCTCCAAGTCATCTTCCTCTTTCAACACATGGTCCTCACATTTTTTAGTTACTTTTATCAATATTTAATAGCGCAGACTGGGCTAGTATCTTGACGTCAGACAATTTGAATGTAGTGTTGTCAGTTGTCACCTGTCCTTTAATTTTAGCCCACACAAGTTCTATAGGGTTTAAATGAGAATGGTATGGCAAGTCTCAAGTACCTATGGTCATGCTCTTCTATCAACTTGTTGATTTGATATTTCTTGCTTTTTTGTGTGTGTTTTACAAGGGACAACAATTCTAGCTTGAAATATGTTTCTGGAAAAGGTAAGTTTTCCCCTCTGAGCCATATCTTTATTGCTTCTTTTGTGCTCAATGCTGTAGGTATTTTGTCCTCTTATCATTCAATCATGTGCCATGCCGGAAAGCGTGGGCGGTCATGACTCGCCATTTCACTCAATTACCAGATGCGTGGATCAGCTCAGTGTTCCTGTCTCATCCATGCCATGTGGTCAAGCCATCATGGTATTTTTCTCTCTGTCTTCCTCTTGGTCTGTTCCCTTTGATTTTGCCAGTTGTCACTAAGTTCTCCAATCCATTTCTTCTCATAACATGTCCAAAAAATGTTGACTGTCTACGTCTAATTTCTCTAATCAATTTATGATTTTCATTTGTCCCCTGTAGTACTTGGTCATTGGTTTTTCTGTCTGTCCCTGGTATTCTTTGCATTTTCCTCAGAAACCGCATTTCTGCAGCCATCAGATGTTTTTCAGCTTGACTGCTCATTGTCAAAGTTTCACATCCATACAAAATAACAGGCTCTATGTATCCCCTCAACACTCTTTTTCTCATTTCAATTGACATCTTTTTATTGGTCAGAATGTTTTTTATCCTGCTAAAGGCTACTTTCACCATGGCGATTCTTGTTCTAATTTCTTCAAGGCATCTCCCATCAGTTGTTATGACTGTTCCGAGATAATTGTACCCATTCACTTGTTGGAGAACATTCCCATTTACTTGTATATTACATTGTGGTACTTCGTTCTTCCTAGTGACTATCATAACCTGTGTCTTTTACCAATTTAATTCTAACCCCAGTTGCTCACTGTGTAGATCCTGCGCATTGTCTGCAATCAATACTGTATCATCTGCATATCTAATGTTATTGATGTTTCGTCCTCCAATGCTGATTCCATTTATATCTTCTACATTACTGAAAATATTTTCACTGTATAGGGAAAAAAGATCTGGAGACATTACACATCCTTACCTAACACCCCTCTTAATAGGCTGATATTGTCCCACTTTATTATCAATCCTTATGGCGGCTTGTTTCCAATATATGTTTTTTATAAGTCTAATGTCTTTTCCATCAATTTGTAAATCTGCAAGCATATCCACCATGTTGACATGTCTAACTCTATCAAAAGCCTTGTGTAGTCAATAAAGCAAAGATGTATATCCTTGTTTACTTCTATAGCACGTTCAATAACTGTTCGCAGCATATACACAGCATTTACTGTACCCTTTCCTTCTTCAAACCCACATTGTTCTTCCCCTGTTTCAGGTTGTATTTTCTTCCTCACTCTTTGCATGATAATTCGTAGCAAAATCTTTGTGATGTGATTCATTATACTAATTGTTCTATGTTGATCACATTCCAAGGCTCCTGATTTCTTTGGGATTGCAATAAATACAGAGTTACATAATTCAGAAGGTATATCTCCAGTATCATATAATGTGTTCAGCAGTCTGGTGACTTGCTCTAGTCCAAATTCTTCTAAAGCTTTAATCATTTCTGTTGTGATGTTATCTGCACCAGGGGCCTTGCTAGCTTTCATATGCTTAAGAACATTTCGAACCTCCATCTTTAAAATTCGCGGTCCTTCATTATTAAATCTAATATCATACTGTTCCTCTCAGTTATCATCATAAAGGTGTTTCGACTTTTAAGCGACTTTTTAAGGTGTTTCACATAATCTGTCCATATATGTAGAATCTGATCTTTTTCTATTATGATTTTGCCATCTTTAGTTTTTAGACAGCCTGTTGATGTACTTGTTCTTTTATTAGTAAGTTCCTGGATTCTTTAGTGCACTAATTTGGAATTTTGACTGTTGTGTTGGTTTTCAATTTCTAAGCACTTTTCCTCAAGCCATGCTTCTTTTACATCCTTACATAATATTCTGACTTGTCTGTGAATTTCTTCATATTTGGCGGAATTATTTTTGTTGAGTCTTCTTGTTTCCATTAGATGTAAAATTTCTTCAGTCATCCATTTCTTATGACCCACCTTCTTTAATTTTGGAATAGTTGTTTCTGCAGCCAAACTAACTGAATTCAATGTTTCCCATCGATCATCCACATCCTGGAATAGGATCTCTAGATCAGACAATATTTCAAATCTGTTCTGTACTTCTATGTTGAATTTGCTTTGTATTTCCTTGTCATTACTCAATGTACACAAATCATATTTAGTGTTTCCTGTTATATACTTGACTTTCTTCAACTTTATCCTCAATGTTCCTGTAAGTAATCTGTGGTCACTATAACAATCAGCACTGGGAACTGTTTTTGCTATTGTTAACATGTTTCTAAATCTTCTGCTAATCAGAATGTAGTCAATCTGGTTTCTAATCCTGCTGTCAGGACTCCTCCATGTCCATAATCTTCTAGGGTGTTGCTTAAACCAGGTGTTTCTACAATCATTTCCTGTTCTTTTGCCCACTCTGCGAGTCTGTATCCTCTTTCATTTCTCTCTCCTAAACCATAGTTTCTTACTGTGTATCTATAACCTTGATTTCCTACTTTTGCATTGAAGTCCCCTATTATGATGTTTATTTCTGAATTTTTACATTTCTTTAAGGCAGACTCTATGTCATTATAAAATTCCTCTACACTATCTTCACTGGATTCTCCTGTTGGTGAATATACTTGAATAACATTTATGCTAAAAGGTCTTCCACTTAATTTAACTAGTAGAACTCTGTCCGACACGGCCCAATATCCTTGAACAGATTTTGATGTTTTCCAGTCCAAAATAATTGCCACTCCCCTTTGTCAATCTTCACCTCCAGAATAAATAATCTTAAAATCTTCATCTATCTTGATGCCTGTTCCTGTCCATCTCGTTTCCCACATCCCTTCTTCTTGGGCAACAACACTGTGATTGGATGCACTGTCCATAATTAGACAAGACAGTCTATCTAGGGATGGAAGCACTGTATTCTCAAGCCAATCTATAAATACATTACCACTCCGTATTGTCTGTATTCTTTGATACGAACACGAGTCCAGTATTCTGTAGTAAGCCATTATGATTACTACCAGCATGGACTATGATGAAACGCTGTCCTTTACTACTGGGCACATATCGCTTTATCTTTCCATCCACTGATTGCCATTCTTTTTCACTTGTGTGGTGCGCACTGATGTAGGTTTAAAGCAAATACACTATGGCATAATTTTGTGTGTGTGCATTTTCCTTATTTCACGTAGGTATTTGCTTCTCATGGCTCTTAAAAGCAGTTGCTTGCAAATGATAGTTCTACCTCCCTTGTACTTTCTAAACGTGAAGCCTAATGTCCTTATAATTTTCCACAAAGTTGTTTTGGTTAGCTCTATGTCATTGTTCTTTCTTAACCAAACCCTAAGTTTTCTTAATGTCACTGTTTCTTTGGCATCCAGCAATTTCATAATAGCTTGCCTTATGACATCCTTGTCAATGCTTTCTACAATTGCCTTTCTACCTACCGTTTGCTTATTACATGGTAGTTTCATTCCAGATTCTTGCACCCATCGAAGAAATGACTGTTTACTCAGACCCATTTCATGCACTGTTCTTTTCTCGGGATTTGTAATAGTATGAAACAGTTTCCTGCAATGCTTTGAAGTGTACACAATTTCACATTCAACAATATTTTTGAATTTCCTTCTTTATTTCCCATTTTAATTGCTGCTGTTTGGTTCCAGTAAATATTTTTTATTATCCTGAGATCTTTCCCATCAATGTTAATATGTTCCAACATTTTAATCAGTTCATCATGTTTTACTTTATCGAATGCCTTAGTATAATCTATGAAGTACAAATATATGTCTTTCTTTGTCTCTACTGATCTTTCTAATAGTGTTCGTAATGTGTATGTTGCATTGTTTGTACCTTTTCCTTCCACAAATCCATACTGTTCTTCACCAATTTCCATTTTTATTTTCTTCCTTGTTCTTATCATTATAATTCTGAGTAGAAGCTTAGTGACATGATTTATGAGGTTAATCATACAAAAATCTTCGCATTCAATTGCTCCTGGTCTTTTTGGTATAGTTATATTCGCTTGGTATATATTCACTGCTATAAATATCATTCAACATTTTGGTTAATATATCTTACTCCAAATTCTGCCATTACTTCTAATACTTCTACTGTGATTCCATCTGGCCCAGCTGATTTTCCTTTCTTCATATGCTTGATATAGCGTCATCAACTTCTTCTTTTAGAATAGGTGGACCTTCTAAGTTACTTTCTTCTTTTAATTCTGCCCTTTCTCCATCATATAAGTCTCTTATATACTCATTCCACCTCTTCATTATAGCATCTTCCTCCAATAACATATTTCCTGATTTTGATTTTAAACAACCTGTATTTATTTTTATTTTTCTTCCTGTAATCTCACTGATTTGTTTGTGCATATTTTTTGTATCTTTAATAGAATTTAATTCAATTTTCTTGCTCTGTTCATTTCACCAACTTTCTTTTGCCTTCACACAATTATTTCTTATTTCTTTATTTATCTCATTATATATGTGCTTATCATTTTTACTCTTTTTTCTTTTGGCCATCAAATTTAATATTTCTTCAGTCATCCATTTTTTTCTTAGCCTTTTGGCTTCTCTCCGGTAATATTTCTTTGCTCGTTTGATGAATGGAATCCCTTAACATTTCTCATTTTTCGTTTATATTCTGTATTTTAGCTATTGCATTATACCTATTTTTCACAATCACTCTGTATTGTTCTTGAATTTCTTTATCTACCTTCAAAACCTCTTTATTGAGTCTCATGTTTCTAACCACTTTTTTTTTTCTATTCAGTTTTACGTTTATTATACCACATAGTGGTACATGATCACTATTACAGTCAGCACCCGGCATTGCCTTTACATTAATTAATGCATTTCGAAACCTTTTATTAATAAATATGTAGTCAATTTGGTTGAGTATTTTCTTATCAGGGTTTTTCCATGTGTAAAGTTGTCTTTTATGGTGTTTAAACCAGGTGTTTCCAATTATCATATCACTTATATTTGCCCATTCTATTAGTTGTCCTCCTCATTAATTTTTTGTACCCAAACCATAATTCCCCACTACATCCGCCCATTTTCCTTTTCCTACTTTTGCATTAAAATCACCTAGTATTATTTTTATATCTTTGTGATTTAATTTGAGATATTGCTATGCCTACTTCATCGTAAAAATGTTGTATTTCTTTATTACTACGGCTTGTTGTTGGTGTACATACTTGTACAATATTTATAATTATATCTATTGGCTTGCCTTTCAATGTGACCATAATAACTCTGTCTATACACCAGTAACCATTAATTGATTTGGCTGTTTGTTTATCCAATTTTAGCCCTACTGCTTTTTTGTGTGTATCCCTCCAGAATAAATATTGTGTGCTTTTCGTTTATAATTTTGCCTGATCCCTTCCATCTCATTGTCAGTCAGCCATCGTGATATAAAACTAAACAAAGTGACTATTCATACCCCGACTATGAATAAATGATCCCTTTATTCATAGTGGAACTTTCCCGGCTGGTCACGTGGTTTGTCAAGTAACGTGACTTAACGTATGTGACATCATCGGGACATGGGAGTGGCTATATTATATATTTTTGTTGGTTCATTATCATATCTTCAGTAGCACAGTGGTAAGTGTCTCCGCCCGATACCCTGGAGCTTGAGGTTTGATTCCCTACCGGATACTATTTTTAAAAAAAAATTCTTCAGGAATTAATTGGGTGAAAGCGACTTTTTAATAAACAAATATTAGGAACTATGATTATGAACTGATTTTTTAATATTTGCTTATCGAAGTTATTTCTTTTTTGTCACTTTTATTATCTTATTTATATTATATGAGTTGAGTTGAGTCAAGAACCAACATCACTGACACTGCGTTCAGGACATTCCCATACATGCTCCGTCCCCTCATTCAACAGCCAGCGAAGAGTCAGATAACTTTTATATAATAATATATATTCAATATATTATATAAGAGTTAACACTTTTTTATGTCTTTCAACACATCTTTCTCACATCTCTGTCTCTCACACTCTAACATCTTCGTTATCTATCTCTCTCCTATCTCTTTTCAACCCGCTTCACAAATACCAGGTTTTCCTGTACTTTATATGTGTAGCATTTCCTTGTTTATTTGTTAATTCATCGGGCCAGTAAGTCGAAAGCCTGGTGTTTCAATTGCCTAATCATGTCTCTTTGAGGCACCGCATTTTACTGTCAGCTTGGACAGGAATTATCAGGACATAAATAGCAGGAAATAGTAGGTCGGTAATGTAAACAAAAATGGATGCCTGTAAACAGTAAGTGTACAGAAACGCAAGTTAACAATTCTTGAACTCGCCTGGGGACACAATTATTTGTATTGGGGATACCAATCTGGAAAGGGAGAGTTTATAAATAGCTGAAGTATGAATAAACAGATACTTTATACATAGCTGAAGTATGAGTAAAGGGATACTTTATATATAGCTAAAGTATGAGTAAAGGGATACTTTATACATAGTTGAAGTATGGCTGTTTAAATATCAAGAATAATTTTCCAGATTGGTATCCCCAATACAAATAATTGTGTCCCCAGGCGTGTTCAAGAATTGTTAACTTGCATTTCTGTACACATACTGTTTACAAGCATCCATCTTTGTTTAAATTTTTTTTTTTTTTTTTTTGCATATCCTTTGCAGGACTTAGCTGTCAACACCAGCATCTTTCAGCTGTATGTTGATTTCTTGGCAAGATTACGCTCAGTAGTTTGCCATTGCTTTCTGAGCGGCCGGCTCACATACCCCGTTAAGTTACTGATGCGATTCGAACCACTGCTGATTCTCACCGTCATCACGTTTACCGACGAGAGTATATGAGATTATGGAGAAAAGTCATAACCTCTAAGACCTACTATTTCCTACTATTTATGTCCTGATCATTCCAGTCCAAGCCGACAGTAATATGCGTCGCCTCAGAGAGTCTTGATTAGGCAATTAAAACATCAGGCTTTCGACTGACTGGCCTGATGAATTAACAAATAAACAAGGACAAGCTACTCATATAAAGTGCAGGAAAACCTGGTATATGTGAAGCAGGTTGAAAAGAGAGAGGAGATAGATAGATAACAAAGCTAGTGTGAGAGACAGAGATATGAGAAAGATGTGTTGAAAGACATAAAAAAGTGATAACTTTTATATAATATAAATAACATAATAAAAGTGATAAAAAAAGAAATAACTTCGATAAACACATATTTAAAACATCAGTTCATAATCATAGTTCCTAATATTTGTTTATTAAAAAGTCGCTTTCACCCAATTAATTCCTGAAGAATTTTTTTTTAAATGTGTCCGGCAGGGAATCGAACCAACAGCTCCCGCTTATCAGGCAGAGAAACTTACCACTGTGCCACTGAGGATACGATTTTGAATCAACAAAAATATATAACATAGCCACGCTCATGTCCCGATGACGTCACATACGTTAAGTCACGTAACTTGGCAAATCACGTGACCAGCCAGGAAAGTTCCGCTATGAATAAAGGGATAATTTATTCATAGCCGGGGTATGAATAGTCACTTGGAAAATTATTCTTGATATTTAAACGGCCATACTTCAACTATGTATAAAGTATCCGTTTATTCATACTTCACTATGTATAAAGTATCCGTTTATTCATACTTCACTATGTATAAAGTATCTGTTTATTCACACTTCAGCTATGTATAAACTCTCCCAAAACTAAAAGTGCTCATACAGTACTTTCCTTTTTTTCCCCCTATTAAATTACACATAAACATTAATATCTCTGTTGAGAATTATACTATATAGCGTATATACTTGAATGAAGTGGGAGTGCATTTGACGATTTGTTAAGATTTCAAGAGTTATCTATCTCATTCTCATATCTACGATCTGTGGAGGTTGCATAATCATAATATTATCATAATTTTTTTTTTTTTTTTTGCATATCCTTTACAGGACATCGCTGTCAACACCAGCATCTTTCAGCTGTATGTTGATTTCTTGGCAAGATTACGCTCAGTAGTTTGCCATTGCTTTCTGAGCGGCCGGCTCACATACCCCGTAAGTTACCGATGCGATTCGAACCACTGCTGATTCTCACCGTCATCACGTTTACCGACGAGAGTATATGAGATTATGGAGAAAAGTCATAACCTCTAAGTCCTACTATTTCCTACTATTTATGTCCTGATCATTCCAGTCCAAGCCGACAGTAATATGCGTCGCCTCAGAGAGTCTTGATTAGGCAATTAAAACATCAGGCTTTCGACTGACTGGCCTGATGAATTAACAAATAAACAAGGACAAGCTACTCATATAAAGTGCAGGAAAACCTGGTATATGTGAAGCAGGTTGAAAAGAGAGAGGAGATAGATAGATAACGAAGCTAGTGTGAGAGACAGAGATATGAGAAAGATGTGTTGAAAGACATAAAAAAGTGATAACTTTTATCTTATATATAAAAAAGGATCTCCGTCTGTCTGTCTGTCCGTATGTCCGTCTGTCCTTTATGCGCTCGCGAACGGCCCATCCGATTGAGATGAAATTTTCTACACGCCTTCCTTTCATTCCAGAGCAGCCAACTGTCGTAGTTTTTTTTTCTTCTTCCTCCTCCTCCCTCCTCCCTCCTCCCCCTCCCAAAATACGTACGTCCAGGAAATGGTCTTCTACATAGACACTTCTCTATGAGGTCCGCGATAACATATTAACCTGGTGGGATGGAATTATCAATCATCCTACTACCTCCTCCCTCCTCCTCCCTTCTCCTCCTCCTCCCTCTTCCTCCCTCCTCCTACCCTCTTCCTCTTCCCCTCCTCCCTCTCCCTCCTCTTCCTCCTCCCTCCTCCCCCTCCCAAAATACGTACGTCCAGGAAATGGTCTTCTACATAGACACTTCTCTCTGAGGTCCGCGATAACATATTAACCTGGTGGGATGGAATTATCAATCATCCTACTACCTCCTCCCTCCTCCTCCCTTCTCCTCCTCCTCCCTCTTCCTCCCTCCTCCTACCCTCTTCCTCTTCCCCTCCTCCCTCTCCCTCCTCTTCCTCCTCCATCCTCCTCCTCCCTCTTCCTCCTTTTCCTCCCTCTTCCTTCTTCCTCCCTCCTCCCCCTCCTCCTTCCTCCTCCTCCCTCTCCGCCTCCTCCCTCCTCCTCCTCCCTTCTCCTCCTCCTCCTCCTCTCTCCTCCTCCCTCTACCTCCTCCCTCCTCCTCCCTTCACATTCCTCCTCCTCCCTCCTCTCTCTTCCTCCTCCCTCTTCCTCCTCCCTCCTCCTGCTCCCTCCTCCTCCTCCCTTCTCCTCCTCCCCCTCCCTCCTCCCCCTCATCCGTCTTCCTCCCTCCTCCTTCTTCCTCCCTCCTCCTCCCCCTCCTCCTCCCTCTCCTCCTTATCCCTCCTCCTCCATTCTCCTCCTCCCTCCTCCTCCTCTCTCTACCTCCTCCCTCCTCCTCCCTTCACATTCCTCCTCCTCCCTCCTCCTCCTCTATCCTCCTCCCTCCTCCTCCTCCTCCCTCCTCCTCCCTTCACATTCCTCCTCCTCCCTCTTCCTCCTCCTCCCTCTCATCCTCTTCCCTCCTTCTCCTCCCTCCTCCTTCTCCCTCTTCCTCCCTCCGCCTCCTCCCTCCTCCCACTCTCTACTCCTCCCTCCTCCTTCTCCTCCTCCCTCTTCCTCCCTCTTCCTGCTCCCTCCGCCTCCTCCCTCCGCCTACTCTCTCCTCCTCCTCCCTCCTCCTCCCTCTCCCTCCTCCTCCCTCTCCCTCCTACTCCTCCCTCCTCTTCCCTCTTCCTCCTCCCTCCTCCTCCCTCCTTCTCCCTCTTCCTCCTCCCTCCTCCTCCCCCACCCTACTCCTCCCTCCTCTTCCTAATCTCTCCTCCTCCCTCCTATTCCTCCTGTCTCCTCCTCCCTCCTCCTCCCTCCTCTTCCCTCCTCCACCTCCCTCTTCCTCCTCCCTCCTCCATTTACCCAAGACAGACAGACATACAGATAGTCGGGAACGGGATCTTATATGACTACTTATATGATTTAAATGAGATGCTCTCCACCATGGGCTGGGCCGGGTCAGACAGACAGACAGACAGACAGATAGATAGATAGACAGACAGACAGACAGACAGTCGGGAACGGGAGCTTATATGACTACTTATATGAATTAAATGAGATGCTCCCCACCAGAGTCTGGGCGAAGCCGGGCCGTGTCAGCTAGTATAATATAAATAACATAATAAAAGTGATAAAAAAAGAAATAACTTCGATAAACACATATTTAAAACATCAGTTCATAATCATAGTTCCTAATATTTGTTTATTAAAAAGTCGCTTTCACCCAATTAATTCCTGAAGAATTTTTTTTAAAATGTGTCCGGCAGGGAATCGAACCAACAGCTCCCGCTTATCAGGCAGAGAAACTTACCACTGTGCCACTGAGGATACGATTTTGAATCAACAAAAATATATAACATAGCCACGCTCATGTCCCGATGACGTCACATACGTTAAGTCACGTAACTTGGCAAATCACGTGACCAGCCAGGAAAGTTCCGCTATGAATAAAGGGATAATTTATTCATAGCCGGGGTATGAATAGTCACTTGGAAAATTATTCTTGATATTTAAACGGCCATACTTCAACTATGTATAAAGTATCCGTTTATTCATACTTCACTATGTATAAAGTATCCGTTTATTCATACTTCACTATGTATAAAGTATCTGTTTATTCACACTTCAGCTATGTATAAACTCTCCCAAAACTAAAAGTGCTCATACAGTACTTTCCTTTTTTTCCCCCTATTAAATTACACATAAACATTAATATCTCTGTTGAGAATTATACTATATAGCGTATATACTTGAATGAAGTGGGAGTGCATTTGACGATTTGTTAAGATTTCAAGAGTTATCTATCTCATTCTCATATCTACGATCTGTGGAGGTTGCATAATCATAATATTATCATAATTTTTTTTTTTTTTTTTGCATATCCTTTACAGGACATCGCTGTCAACACCAGCATCTTTCAGCTGTATGTTGATTTCTTGGCAAGATTACGCTCAGTAGTTTGCCATTGCTTTCTGAGCGGCCGGCTCACATGCCCTGTACAGTGTAACTGTAAGTTACCGATGCGATTCGAACCACTGCTGATTCTCACCGTCATCACGTTTACCTACGAGAGTATACAAGATTACGGAGAAAAGTCATAACCTCTAAGCCACGAAGCCGGCTATTAATTATCATAATGAATGATGATATTAATTATTAATATTATAATGTAGGTAGTTAGTCCTGTTAAGGTAGGCTACATTGTAGCGTAGCAAATTTTACTGAACTATAAACTAATCACCAATCTGCACTCACCTCGCCAGAAGAAACACTTTTGACCAAATTCTTTGCGATCTTAGAGGGCTCCATCATTTTAGTACAATACAAGAAAGTATAACATGTATTGCTATTGCGTGGTTGTGTCAGATGAAAGATAGCAGTCAAGTATACGGTATAATACGGACGGCTGTCTGCTCCAGGAGTTCCCGTTGGAGTTCAGAGTAACAACCCTTGCTATTTCATAAGTAGAACACGTGACAGTTCAAAGTCTCTAGTTGCTAAATAAGTAAATATTGACTTTTGAATGTTTGGGGTCTTCATGTTTGTAGAAACTTCTACGTGTAAAGTGCATAAATGTGTGTGTGTGTGTGTGTGTATGTGTGTGTGTATCATGTGTACTAAGGCTTATGGCAGTGGTTCTCAATTTTTTTTTGGCCCATGCACTATTACAGGTCGGAGATACGTTAAGATATTATTTGTGTGATTTTACTTTTGGAGAAGGTCTGACGCCCGTGTGTATTGTTACGCACGTAATAAATCACTTGGCAGTTGAAAATCGAAAAAAGAGTAGCCTAACGGCGCTGCCAGGGCAAAATTTCGAGTTAAAAATCTACCAAAATATTTCAGGATCCTCGCCGGTTCTTACGGAGTTCGTGCACTCAGCTGAGATTCTCCGGACTCAGGCTTGAGTTAGGAGTAGAACGGAGCACTTATGGGTTACACCCGTGTGCCGTGATGTTGATCCGTCGACTAAAAACTTATTGCATCAACAAAGATTAGTATCAAATTAATTTGCCCAGTAGTTTTGCATAAAAAATATGGTGGACTTGTGGTTGGTAAAATGAGTGACTTTCCAATATCACTTCTGCACACTAATACACAAAGGTTGCTGACCCTTGGTCTAATATATTATTTGCAATTTCTCATTCTACGATCTAATGTTTCTTAGCTTGTTTTGTTAATATTCCAGGTTTTATATACAGATGAAATTATAGAAATCTTCTTCTTCTTCTTCTTCTTCTTCTTCTTCTTCTTCTTCTTCTTCTTCTTCTGCGTTCATCCGGGGTGGTTTTTTTTTTCCCCAGACGTAATTACGGTGTGTCCGTTTATGCGCCCTTAGGCTAACACATCCGACTTTGGTGAGCATTTGTTGACCGAGTTAGTATTCCTGGGTGTTTCTCACTGTTGTGGTGCCGTCCACATCCCAGCTAGATAAGTTAGAACGGTCGAAGACTTAACGGTCAGCCCGTAAAGGAAGGCAGGAGCAGACCATGGACATTCCCCGCCATCCAAGGAGGCTAGTAGTGTAGAAGTACAAAAGACGCCCGTTATTTTTTTTTTTTTTGCGGAGGTGGAGTGTATAAATCAACCATTTATCGATTTTCCTCCTCAATTGGCAATCTAATGTTAGCTCTTATCGACACTCCTCCGCAAAGAGCGATAACTCCTCGGTGATTTTTTTTAAAAAGTAGACGTGGTCAAGTGACCCCTTAAATTGTAGGTGAGGGTACGTCTGGTTTATATCGTGGTGATTAAACTGAGCGATGACGTGGTCAAGAGGTAGTCAAGAGGCGGTCAAGTGGTCAAGAGGTGGTTAAGTGACCCCGTAAATTGTAGGGAAGTGTACGTGTTATGACACGATGGTGGTTAAAGTGATCGATGACGTGGTCAAGAGGTGGTCAAGTGGTCAACAGGTGGTAAAAGTGACCACTTAAACTATAGGTATAGGGGAGTGTACGTGTAGTGATAAGGTGGTGGTTAAAGTGAGCGATGACGCAAGAGATGGTCAAGTGGTCAAGAGGCAGTCAAGTGAGCGCTTAAATTCTAGGGGAGGATACGTCTAGTGTACAACATAAAACATAAAACACATGATTCAAAGATAAGGTATAAAATAATTTTAATAAAGGGAAAACATATATAGACAAACAATTACATGATAAGAGGCATAAATTATGATCTATGACACCAGGGATCAGTAATACAAGTAGTAATAATATTGGTAATAATAGTAGTTGTAGCAATAGTGTAGTAGTGGAGGTAGTAGTAGTTGTAGTAAAAGTAGTAGTAGTAGTAGTAGTAGTAGTAGTAGTAGTAGTAGTAGTAGTAGTAGTAGTAGTAGTAGTAGTAGTAGTAGTAGTAGTAGTAGTAGTATGCAGGGAGTAGTAATAGTAGCAATAATAGTAGTAGTGGTTTTAGAGAAAGAAGCACTAGCAGTAGTAGTAATAGTAGCAAAAATAGTAGTAGTAATAGTAGTTGCTTGCTTGCTTGTGTTCGCTGTGTGATCTCCAGCGTGAAGTCCTGTATGTCAGAGGAAGACACCCTGTTGTCCAACATCAGAGTTATGTCATACAGGACCTGAGGTTTGCGTGAGTATCCGTTGTCCCATATCTGGCTTGTTGGTGTGCAGACTGGTGGTTCCTCGCCGTGCAGGCAGATACTCTCCGACTTCGGAGGAATAACGATCCTACTGACTTTAGCCAGGACCCTGAAGGGACCTGTTGCCCAGGACGCTCGGCGAAGACGTGTCAATAGGTCTTGGCCAGTATAGAACCCAGCCCTGGTGCCTTGGAAACACCTCTGCGTCCCAGTAATAGTAGTAATAGTAGGAGTAGTAGAATAGCGAGGGTGCTTGTTGTTTCACTAAGTATTTGTTTATCTTATGTACTATGTACTATAAAGCTAGTTTCTATTGTATGTTGTGTAATGTGTTGGTGAAATATCTGTCTTTTGTAGTTGTAAGAGGTGATGACGTCATAAGTTGAAACATCGGCTCTAACATTGTCCTCATCTTATTGATGGTGTCTTCATAACTGCGAAAAAGGCTCATTGTGAGATATTGATAATTTCTCAAAGCGAGAGCGTTTGGGATGCATGACCATTTGGAGCAAACAATAATACGGCAGTTAAAAGGCAACGACAAGGCAAAATGGCGTCGGATATAGCGTAACATACAAAACTTATGAGATCATCGATTGTCCGTTCCACCACGGTCGACAAATAGGTGGTCACTAAGTCCTCAAATTACTCACTCAAATACACATATATGATAATAATTCACCGACCCAAACAATGAAAACTGACAAAAACAAGGAACAATGACATAAACACTGAATGATCCACAAATATAAACGTCAAAATGTAACACATACAAAGAAATCAACAACTACTGTAAAAAAAATAAAATGACACGACAAAATGACACAATGAAAACTGACACAACAACACACTTACGCAAACAAAAGAAACGCAAAACATCCCAAATGTAACAGACATACACAAAAAGAAATCGACAACAAACCGACACAAAGACAACCTGACACGTCAAAATGTAAAAAAAAAAAAAAACACAAAGAAAATATAAAAAACACACACACACACACACACACACACACACACACACACACGCACGCACGCACGCACGCACGCACGCACGCACACACACACACACACACACACACACACACACAAAGAAAGCGACAACAAACGAAAATGACACATTCAAGGAAAACTGGCACGACACATCAACAAAATTGCTGACATAAAAACTTACACAAACATTGAACAAGGCACCTAAATAAAAGCAAAAAATCCAAAATGTAACAGAGACATACACAAAAAGAGATCGACAACAAACCGACACAAAGACAAATACTTATAAAATTTGGTGGAACTGCGGTAAAGCTGTGAAAGTGTAAACAATATAAAATGACAGAAAGTAGTGCAGCTTTACATAACAGAATTAAGACACATACAGGACGTTGCGGCGATTAGCCTTCATCAGCAAACAAACACATTCACAAACACAACATACAGTCAAGGAGATCTCCTGTGACTACATCAGAAGGTGACGACAGGACGAGAAGAACAAAAGGATGAAAAAATGAAAGCAATGAAGAGAAAATGAGAATTGAAAAAAATGTTTATACTCACCTCACAGTTCCGATCTGTAAGCAACTGAGACAATCTCCGATGTATTCTGTTTATACCCGGTGATAGGAGTTACGGTTCAGTGAGCACATTCAAAGCAGGGGGTCAGGAGGGCAGGAAGGTAACTGGTCTGGTAGGGGTATCTGAGCAATCTCAGCGGATGTACTAACGAAGCATGGGGGGGGGGCCAACATTGATGGTGGTACTAACCAAAACCCCATTATGTACTCATGTTTTTACGAGGCGAGTCCTAAAGTCTGGGTGGACTGATATGCGCGAACGCACATACATACATATACACCGCTCAACAGACATAATGCTAGTGTATATGGGCATGTGCAAGGCATATATAAGAAGAGAGAGAGAGGTGGAGGGAAAGAAAGAGGTGGGTATTGTCACTGTTTCCTATGAACCACGTATTATAAGATCATATCGCTCAATGCTTGTGTTATCGGGGTTGTATGAGATCCAACCACTGGTAATACACATGATGTGGGTAGGCACAGAGAAGCAAGATTGCCTGGAGAGAGAGAGAGAGAGAGAGAGAGAGAGAGAGAGAGAGAGAGAGAGAGAGAGAGAGAGGAAAAGTGCCCGCGACATACCACATGAGGTCTGCGGAGTAGGTCGGTCTACATATACGAGGCTTCACTCATACTGTTCCCTATGAAATAGAGTCAGTAAGGTTGATTGTTATATAACGTATTTAGGGATCAAATCGCCCAGTGCTCTCTCTCTCTCTCTCTCTCTCTCTCTCTCTCTCTCTCTCTCTCTCTCTCTCTCTCTCTCTCCTAACAATCTTGCTTCTCTATGCCTACCCACATCATGTGTACTACCAATGGTTGGATCTCATACAGCCCCAGTAACACAAGCACTGGGCGATTTGATCCCTAAATACGTTGTATAACAATCTATTTCATATGGAACAGTATGAGTGAAGCCTCGTATTTGTAGACCAACCTACTCCGCATACCTCATGTGGTATTATAGGCACTTTTACTCTCTCTCTCTCTCTCTCTCTCTCTCTCTCTCACTCTCTCTCTCTCTCTCTCTCTCTCTCTCTCTCTCCA
This sequence comes from Cepaea hortensis, assembly GCA_963921405.1. Taxonomy (NCBI): domain Eukaryota; kingdom Metazoa; phylum Mollusca; class Gastropoda; order Stylommatophora; family Helicidae; genus Cepaea; species Cepaea hortensis. The sequence continues at coordinate 31,959,120 of OY992896.1, forward strand.
GGCAATCTTGCTTCTCTGTGCCTACCCACATCATGTGTATTACCAGTGGTTGGATCTTATACAACCCCGATAACACAAGCATTGGGCGATATGATCATATAATACGTGGTTCATAGGAAACAGTAACAATACCCACCTCTCTCTTTCTTTCCCTCCACCTCTCTCTCTCTCTCTCTCTCTCTCTCTCTCTCTCTCTCTCTCTCTCTCTTCTTATGTATACCTTGCACATGCCCATATACACTAGCATTATGTCTGTTGAGCGGTGTATATTATGTATGTGCGTTCGCGCATATCAGTCCACCCAGACTTTAGGAGTCGCCTCGTAAAAACATATGAGTACATAATGGGGTTTTGATTAGTACCACCATCATGCATGCGCCCCCCCCCCCCAATGCTTCGTTAGTACATCCGCTGAGATTGCTCAGATACCCCTACCAGACCAGTTACCGTCCTGCCCTCCTGACCCCCTGCTTTCAATGTGCTCACAGAGCCGTAACTCCTATCACCGGGTATAAACAGAATACATGGGAGATTTTCTCAGTTGCTTACAGATCGGAACTGTGAGGTGAGTATAAACATTTTTTTTCAATTTTTCAATTCTCATTTTCTCTTCATTACTTTCATTTTTCATCCTTTTGTTCTTCTCCTCCTGTCGTCACCTTCTGATGTAGTTACAGGAGATCTCCTTGACTGTATGTTGTGTTTGTGAATGTGTTTGTTTGCTGATGAAGGCTAAGCGACACAAAGACAAACTGACAGAAAAAATGAAAACTGAAACAACCAATGAAAACGGCTGACATAATCACTGAACGATGCACAAATGTAAACGTCAAAATGTAACATACACAGAAATCGACAACTACTCAAAAATAAAATGACACGACAAAATGACACAAACAATGAAAATTGGCACAACGACAAAATGACATAAACAAGAAAAAATGCTGACATAAACACTGAAAGCTGACATAACAACACATTGAAGAAAACACCACATCCAAATGTAAATGTCAAAATGTAACACCCCCCAAAAAAAATCGACAACAATCATCGGCTACATTTAGCCGTTTACATTTGGATTTCGTGTTTTCTTTAGGTGTCTAGTTCAGTGTGTTGTTATGTCAGTTTTCAGTGTTTGTGTCAGCATTTTTCCTTGTTTGTGTCATTTTGTCGTTGTGTCATTTTCCATTGTTTGTGTCATTTTGTACTGTCATTTTATTTTTGAGTAGTTGTCGATTTCTTTGTATGTGTTACCTTTTGACGTTTACATTTGTGCATCGTTCAGTGTTTATGTCAGCCATTTTCATTGGTTGTTTCAGTTTTCATTTTTGTGTCAGTTTGTCTTTGAACTCTTTGTGTCGGTTTGGTGTCGATCTCTTTTTGTGTATGTTTCTGTTACATGTTGGGTGTTTTTATCTTTTTTTAGGTGCCTTGTTGAGTGTTTGTATAAGTTTTCAATGTTTATGTCAGCAATTTTGTTGATGTTTCATGTCAGTTTTCTTGAATGTGTCATTTTCGTTTGTTGTAGCTTTCTTTTTAGTGTGTGTTACATTTTGACGTTTCCATTGTGCATCGTATAATAGTGTTTATGTCATTTTTCATTGGTTGTTTGAGTTTTCATTTTCTTTATGTCAGTTTGTCTTTGCGTCGGTTTGTTGTAGATTTCTTTTTGTGTACGTGTGTGTTACATTTTGGATGTTTTGCTTTTCATTTGTTTGCGTAAGTTTGTTGTTGTGTCACTTTTCATTGTTTGTATCATTTTGTCGTGTCATTTTATTTTTTCAGTAGTTGTCGATTTCTTAGTATGTGTTACATTTTGACGTTTACATTTGTGGATCATTCAGTTTTTGTGTCATTGTTCCTTGTTTTTGTCAGTTTTCATTGTTTGGTCTGGTGAATTATTATCATATATGTGTATTTGAGTGAATAATTTAAGGACTTAGTTACCACATATTTGTCGACCGTAGTGGAAAGGACAACCGATGATCTCATACGTTTTGTATGTTACGCTATATCCGACGCCATCTTGCCTTCTTCTTCTTCTTCTTCTTCTTCTTCTTCTTCTTCTTCTTCTTCTTCTTCTTCTTCTTCTTCTTCTTCTTCTTCTTCTTCTTCTTCTACTACTACTTCAACGTTCCGAGCCATTGAGGTTCTTTGCTGCAGATACAATCCGTCTCCATTCGTCTCTCTGGTTGACCTTCTCTTGCCAGTCGTCGATTCCAAGTGCTTGTAGGTCTGTATATATATATATATATTATCTCTCCACCGTCTTCTTGGTCTACCTCGGGGTCTACGGTCATTTATTTTCTGAGTGTAAGCGAGTTTTGTTTCCCTATTATCTTCCATTCCTTCTATATGCCCCAGCCATTGTAGTCTATCAGCCTTCATGATACCAGTGATTAGCGGGGTAGCGTGGGTAGCAGATCATAAATGTCTTTGTTACTTCTTCTTTTCCACTCTTCACTTTGTGTATCCCTAATGGGTCCAAAGATGCGTCTTAAAATTTTGTTCTCAAAGGTTTGTAACAAGCCTTCGACTCCTTTCGTTGTACTCCAGGTTTTAGAGCCATACAGCACAACTGGTCTTATCAGTGTTTTGTATATTGTGATTTTGGTTTTACGAGATAGCGCATTTGATTTTAGTAGATGTTGTAGTGCATAGTATATCTTGTTTCCAGAATTGATTCTAGTTTGTATTTCTTCCCTTATGATGTTGGAGCAGTTGAAGATTGTACCCAGGTATTTGTATTTTTCCGTTCTTTTAATAGTCATATTATCTATTTGTATGTGGACAGAGTTTTTAGCCATTCCTTCTCTTGAAATTACCGTATATTCTGTCTTATCGTGGTTGATAACCAGCCCCATCTGTTGGGCTTTTTCCTTTAAGTGAGTCAATATTTCCAATGTCTTTTGTTCATTTTCCCCTATAATATTTATTTCATCTGCATAACCAAGCAGCTTGGATGTTTCTCCAATATCACATTCCTCCTTTACCTTCCTTACAACTTTCTCTAGAGCCAGAATGAAGAGTAGCGGCGATTGTGCATTACCTTGTTTCAAGCCAGATGTTATTTTGGAAAGGGTCTGATTTGCTGCCCTTATATGTTACTATATTATAAGCATCTTCTATGCATAGTCTGGTCATGTTGATTAACTTCCTTGGTATTCCAAATTCCTGCATAGCAATCCATAGACTATTCCTATAGACACTATCATAAGTCTTTTTAAAATCCACAAACATGTTATGGAGATCTCTTTTATATTCCCAATTTTTCTCGGCTATTTGTCGTAAGATAAATATATATCTGATCTATTGTTGATCTGTTTTGTCTAAAACCCGCCTGGTAGTCACCTAATATGTCTTCTGAATATGGTTTTAGTCTATTTAGTAATACTGCGGATAGTATCTTATAGCTTGTGGATATTGATATTCCTCTATAATTTTCACATTGGAACTTGTCTCCTTTCTTAAAGATAGGTATCAATAATGACTCTTTCCAGTCAAGGGGTAATTCTTCTGTTCTCCATATTTTTATTATTAGTTCGTATAGCTTTAGACGTAATGCATGGCCACCTGCCTTTATAAATTCAGCAGCAATTCCATCAGCCCCTGTTGCCTTATTGTTTTTTAAGTCGTGTGATTACATATAGGATTTCTTCAAATGCAGGTTCTTCAATTTACACACAGTTTAGACACTGACGATTGTCGTGAGCATTCTCGCAAAAATTGTAAGAAATTGAGAAAAACTTGTACATATACATTGTGTAGCGTAAAAAATTGGTGATGCAATTCAACTCTCTCTCTCTTTTCTCTACCTCACATACTCTCGCTCTCTCTCTCTCTCTTTCTCTCTCTCTCTCTCTCTCTCTCTCTCTCTCTCTCTCTCTCTCTCTCTCTCTCTCCCACTCAATAACGCTCTCACTCACATTACAGCAATGTTATATTATACGTGATAAAATCAAGTGGAATACAAAATGATAATGTGAAAGATGAAAATACAAAAAAATATGGAATGGGAACACACTCCATTATGAGGCATTCCGAACTTGTCTACTTAACTACTACAAGCTTGAACAAATTGAACCCAGACAAGATAAGCGTGGGGCCCATGCTGAAGACATGATTACGACGCCAGTGATTATGATCCATTTGTATCATTCGAAAAATAAATTAATGGCACATGGAAATGTTGAAAACATTAATTCTTGGCTAAAACTAGACTTTGTCGAGCTTGAAAACATGATACAGACATTCACAACTGTAGATGTAGACAGCACACCAGCTAAAAATGTCCTTCAATTAATTCATACAAGTGCACAGGACAACATCAACACGTGGCCTGCCAACCCACCAGTGCTCTTGGCCATTGAATACACAATGGAGCGCATCCAAAACAACATAGAGCCCAACGTGGATGTTGTTGAAGAATTACCTGCCTCAGATAATAAAAGCATCTTAACTATCAATGAAGATTCGTGCGACTGTCAACAGCGCATTGAAGAATTAGAACAATTACTAAAAGCGCTCATTGTCACTGTTTCAACTATTATCGAAGCAAACAGCAAGATAAGCAGTGACTATAATGCCCTCAAGACAGAAGTCGCGCTCCTGCAAGAGGAAAATTTACTACTGAGAAACACAGTTTAAACCTTACAGAATATGTCCTCCACCGACCCAGCCGAAAAAGTATGCAATTCCCAAGCATTTGTCTCTTCCATGGGGAATCTCGGGGAAGCTCAGTCCCACCCAGAACATATAACTACTATGAAACCACATCAACGCACAGAGGAAGAAAAACAACAACAAACACCTCAACGCTCAGAAGAAGATAAACAACAATAAGCAGTCTATCGCACTGACGTCAAAATAAGCAATAGGTTGGAAGTGGTTCAAGAAAAAGTACCAGAAAACATACAGTGCTATAACATGCTGCATCGAGAGAACCACATGAAAACATAAAGACTGCCGATAATCGTAAATGGATGAAACAACGGTGACGCGTGCTGACGACCAACATGTACAGACAGCACGACCCGACTGTACACACATTATACTAGGCGATTCTCTAATGAAAGGTCTATGCAGCAACAGGATGTCCACTTCAGACAAAGACATTGTTTCTATAATCCCACTGCCTGGGGCTGATGATGACCGGCTAACAGACAAGATAGCAGGTTGGCTGTAAATCATAACGTTAAAAAGGCAAGGGTACACATTGGTATTAACAACATCATGAACAACCAACAATTCACAGGATCTCAACTGCTGGCACTCTTGAACGGATTCCGTCACACTTTTCCTAACTCGTCTATTTTCTTCTCCTCCAGCGTCGTCTACCTGACATAAATAACACATTTTTTTTGGAAGTTCTGTTCTCACAACACCATACAGTTCATCAGCAACACACCGTTCTTCACTCCACAGGCTGGTGCACCAAAAAAGAATGTTTATAAAGATTAAATACATTTATCTACATTGGACACCAGCTTGCTCGCCAAAAATATCAAATACCCAGAACGGACACAACATACATTCATTGCAGGATCGCGTCGGATCAGGTACTCCACTTGAAACTCAAGCCAGACGACATACTCCCGTCACATCAAGTGCAAACAGGACAGATGTACGCAGACCAATCGTAACCACTGTACCTGAAACCCACGCCAGACGGGACACTTCCACCACACCAAGTCCGTACAATAGGTCTTCTTTCACACAGTTTGGTAATAATTATGAAATATGTTTCCTATTCTCCCCTGCAAGGAACCAACTTTCAGCAACAACAATGTGCCACTAAACCTCCTGTTAGCCATGAACCAGAGCCTGTAGTTGGTAGTCATTATATACCCATGAGACATCAACAGTACCCATTTCATTGTAACCCAGAATGGTTACACCTCGCACGTTTTAGTCCAGCTACACTTCGTCAAGCTCTTATGATGTCGGTGTACCAACGACCAAAACAACCTGGTATTTACTAGCAATTTAGCACAAAGCTATACTGGATCTCGGTACACTAAAGAGCCCATCCTAGAACGTTTAACTGCATATTTGATTATTGCTTAATCTAGTAACGTATTAGGTTGTTTTTATTTTTTGTTCGCATATCCATTACAGGACATCGCTCTCAACATCAGCATCTTTCAGCTGATTGTTGATTTCTTGGCAAGATTACGCTCAGTAGTTTGCCATTGATTTATGAGCGACCGGCTCACATACCCCTAAGTTACCTACGCGGAGAAAACCGCCACCAATTCTCACGCACGTCACGTTACCCCCGAGAGTAAACGGGATTACGGAGAAAGTCGCTAACTCCTAGGCCAGGAAGACCGGCTATAAGGTTATACGTAACTATAAATATTGACTTAGTTTGACTTTACATTAATTGATAGTACTTAGCTGTATATCTTTTATAATACTTGTAATTGTGATTGACTGTGAGTGAGGACTTCTTCACTGCCCTTCCTTACTGATCTGTGTACGTATTTTTATATATTGACAGAGATATTACTGTGTCTCTGTACTTTAGAGTGTATTGTAATAAGGGACGTAAGGTGTATTCATTTTGTGTGTATTTTTTTAAACTTATGATTACGCATTGTTAAAATGTCTAATAAGTATGAACACTGGCTAAGTAAAGATGGGCTCAGAGTCGGGCATCTAAATATCTGCCATCTATTAGGGAAGCTGCCCGAACTATCACTTATTCTTAATCAACATTTTCACATGTTCGGCGTTAGTGAAAGTCGATTAAATCTCAGATGATGACATCGCTATCAGAGGTATTTAAATTATTAGAAGAGATCCTTAGCAGAAGCAAGAGACGGATATTACAGTTTATATTTCAAATTCACTTCAAGTCCACCACAGGCTAGATTTTGAAACCTGTGAGATTGAGTGTGTATGGCTTGAGGTAAAACTTCAAAATCGCATACCCTTAGTAGTTGGCTATCTTTATCGAAACCCCAGTGCTGAAAACATCTGGTATGAAAAATTCACCACTATGATGGACGTAGTATTTAGTAACCATACTGCTAGGAGACTTCAACATAGACACTAACAAATCAAACAAAACATGGGAAAACATAATAAAGTCATATAATTTATAACAGTTAGTCAAACAAGCCACTCAATCAAATCATGTGCCATGCCGGAAAGCGTAGGCGGTCATGACTCGCCATTTCACTCGATCACCAGAGTCGTGGATCAGCTCAGTGTTCCTGTCTCGTCCATGCCATGTGGCCAAGCCATCCAGGTATTTTCCTCTTGGTCTTCCTCTTGGTCTATTCCCTTCGATCTTGCCAATTGTCACGAAGTTCTCCAATCCATTTCCATATCCAAAAAATTTTGACTGTCTGCGTCTAATTTCTCGATTAAATTTACGAGTTTCATTTGTCTCCAGTAGTACTTGGTCATTGGTTTTTCTATCTGTCCATAGTATTCTTTGCATTGTCCTCAGAAACCACATTTCTGCAGCCATCAGATGTTTTTCGGCTTGACTGCACATTGTCCAAGTTTCACATCCATACAAAAGAACAGGCTCTATGAATTCCCTCAACACTCTTTTTCTCGTTTCAATTGACATCTTTTTATTGGTCTGAATGTTTTTCATCTTGCTATAGGCTACTTTAGCCATGGCGATTCTTGTTCTAATCTCTTCAAGGCATCTCCCATCAGATGTTATGACTGTTCCGAGATAATTGTACCGATTCACTTGTTGAAGAATATTCCCATTTACTTGTATATTACATTGCGGTACTTCGTTCTTCCTAGTGACGACCATAACCTGAGTCTTTTTACAATTTAATTCGAACCCCAGCTGCTCACTGTGTACAACAACCGCATCTACTAATTGTTGCAGATCCTGCGTATTGTCTGCAATCAATACTGTATCATCTGCGTATCTAATGTTATTGATGTTTCGTCCTCCAACGCTGATTCCATTTATATCTTCTACATTTCTGAAAATATTTTCACTGTACAGGGAAAAAAGACATGGAGACATTACACATCCCTACCTAACATCTCTCTTAATAGGCTGATATTGTTCCACTTCATTATCAATTCTTATGGCTGTTTGTTTCCAATATATGGTTTTTATAAGTCTAATGTCTTTCCCATCAATTTGTAGATCTGCAAGCATATGCACCATGTTGACATGTCTAACTGAGTCTCTGTGGTGAAGTGGTCAAGCCGTTTGAATCGTGTTCCGAAGGTTGTTGGTTCGATTCCGGGCCGCGCCCTTCGGTTTACGAGTTAAATGTTTCGGAGACTTCTGTGGGTCGTCGCTAAAAGCTACGGAGTTCGTGCTTTGTGCGACGCTTTCCGTGCTACGGAAAGAGACCGAGCCATATGGGATAAAACCCGGTGCAATGAAGTCGACCCTGTCGACTTTTAAGCGACTTTTTTTAGGGGGGCTGCGTGGTCTCGAGGTATGGTGTCCGCCTCGAGTGCTGGAGGTCCCGGGTTCAAGCCCCGGTGATGCCGGGATTTTTTCTCGTGGACTTCTAGTAATAAATTTCCCCTGGTCTCTGGGTAGTGAGATCGGACGCCCGTGTGTAATGTTGCGCACATAAAAAATCCCTTGGCAGTTGAAAATCGAAAAAGAGTAGCCTAATGGCGCTGCCCGGGCAAAGTTTCGAGTTAAAAATCTACCCAAAGTATTTCAGGATCCTCGGCGGTGCTACGGAGTTCGTGCACTGAGCTGAGTTCTCCAGACTCAGATTTGAGTTAGGAGGAGAACGGAGCACTTATGGGTTGCACCCGTGTGCCGTGATGTTGATCCATCTACTAAACTAAACTAAACTTCTATAGCACGTTCAATAACTGTTCGCAGCATATACACAGCATTTACTGTACCATTTCCTTCTACAAATCTACATTGTTCTTCCCATATTTCAGGTTGTAATTTCTTCGTCAATCTTTACATGATAATTCGTAGCGAAATCTTTGTGATGTGACTCATTATACTAATTGTCCTATGTTGATCAATTTCCAACGCTCCTGATTTCTTTGGGATTGCAATAAATACAGAGTTACATAATTCAGAAGGTATATCTCCAGTATCATATAATGTGTTCAGCAGTCTGGTGACTTGATCTAGTCCATATTCTTCTAAAGCTTTAATCATTTCTGTTGTGATGTTATCTGCACCGGGGTCCTTGCCAGCTGTCATATGCTTAAGAATATTTCGAACCTCCATCTTCAAAATTGGTGGTCCTTCATTATTAAATCTAATATCATACTGTTCCTCTCTGTTATCCTCATAAAGGTTTTTCACATAATCTGCCCATACATGTATAATATGTTCTTTTTCTATTATGATTTTGCCATCTTTAGTTCTGAGACAGCCTGTTGATGTACTTGTCCTTTTATTAGTAAGTTCCTGGATTCTTTTGTGCACTAATTTGGTATTTTGACTGTTGTGTTGTTTTTCAGTTTCTAAGCACTTTTCCTCAAGCCATGCTTTTTTGGCCTCCTTACATAATATTCTGACTTGTCTGTGGATTTCTTCATATTTGGCAGAATTATTTTTGCTGAGTCTTCTTGTTTCCATTAGGTGTAAAATTTCTTCAGTCATCCATTTCTTACGATACACCTTCTTTAATTTTGGAATACTTGATTCTACAGCCAAACTGATTAAATTCTTCAACATTTCCCATTGAGCATCCACATCCTGTAATAGGATCTCTAGATCAGACAATATATCAAATCTGTTCTGTACTTCTATGTTGAATTTGTTTTTTATTTCCTTGTCATTACTCAATGTACACACATCATATTTAGTGTTTCCTGTTATATACTTGACTATCTTCAACTTTATCCTCAATGTTCCTGTAAGTGATCTGTGGTCACTATAACAATCAGCACTGGAAACTGTTTGTGCTATTGTTAACGCGTTTCTAAATCTTCTGCTAATCAGAATATAGTCAATCTGGTTTCTAATCCTGTTTTCAGGACTCCTCCATGTCCATCATCTTCTAGGGTGTTATTTAAACCAGGTGTTTCCTACAATAATTTCCTGTTCTTTTGCCCACTGTACGAGTCTGTATCCTCTTTCATTTGTCTCACCTAAACCATAGTTTCCTACTGTGTATCTACCACCTTGATTTCCTACTTTTGCATTGAAGTCTCCTATTATGATGTTTATTTCTGAATATTTACATTTCTTTAAGGCAGTCTCTATGTCATTATAAAATTCCTCTACACTATCTTCACTGGATTCTCCTGTTGGGGCATATACTTGAATAATATTTATGCTAAAAGGTCTGCCACTTAATTTAACTCTGTCTGACATGGCCCAATATCCTTGAACAGATTTTGATGTTTTCTGGTCCAACATAATAGCCACTCCCCTTTGTCGATCTTCACCTCCAGAATAAATAATCTTAAAATCTTCATCTATCTTGATGCCTGCTCCTATTCATCTCGTTTCGCACATCCCTTAAATATTAATTTTTTCTCTTTCCAGTTCTTTTTTTATGTTCTCTAATCTGTCGTCGTCGTTTAAGGTCTCAACATTCCATGTTGCTAATTTTAATGTCTCTGTCCTTGTCTTGCGATTATAAGTCTTTACGCGAATTATAATGTACTAGGCACTTCTATAGAATTAGTTTGCCGTTGCTTTCCTCTATGGCAGTGACCATATCTCTCGAAAGAGATCCTCTGCCTGCCGTCGCGAAACTTGAGATCATAACCAACAAATATCTGTCGACTGCCCTCAAAGTTTCATCCACCACCTGTCTTCCGTGGCTTCTTTTGAACACTTCCAATAAACGAATACGAAATGATACCACACAATCCAGAGGAAAACACTAAACAGGTAAAACACCGGCTCAGTAAAGATGGGCTCAGAGTCGGGCATCTAAATATCTGCCATCTATTAGGGAAGCTGCCCGAACTATCACTTATTCTTAATCAAAATTTTCACATGTTCGGCATTAGTGAAAGTCGATTATATCTCAGATGATGACATCGCTATCAGAGGTATTTAAGTGATTAGAAGAGATCATTGGCAGAAGCAAGAGACGGGTATTACAGTTTATATTTCTAATTCACTTAAAGTCCACAACAGGCTAGATTTTGAAACCTGTGAAATTGAGTGTGTATGGCTTGAGGTTAAACTTCAAAATCGCATAACCTTAGTAGTTGGCTATCTTTATCGAAACCCCAGTGCTGGAAACATCTGGTATGAAAAATTCACCACTATGATGGACGTAGTATTTAGTAATAATACTGCTAGGAGACTTCAACATAGACAATAACAAATCAAACAAAACATGGGAAAACATAATAGTCATGTAATTTTCAACAGTTTGTCAAACAAGCCACTAGAATAACAAAATAATCTGCAACACTTATAGATCACATTTCTACTACATATACTTACAACATCAGAGAATGTACTGTATCTATTAATGGAATGAGCGATCTCTACCCAGTATGGTGCACGTGGTCGAAAAGAGGTGTAAAAACTCCGAAACACAAACACATAAGTATAAAATATAGAAATTATAAAACTTTCAATCAATATGTCTTTTTAAAAGATTTGCTCAACTCATCTCTGGACTATGTTTACCAACTTCCAGATCCAGATGATGCGCTGGATCACTGGCTGAAGATCTTTCTAAGTATATTCGGAAGTTCGAGTTAAACATTACATTAAACCCCCGTGGATCACTCAGGTGGTAGTTGAAATTATGGGAGACCGGGACAGGGCACATAAAAACAGAGATGTAACCACGTACCGTAGTCTGAGACACAAAGTTCAATATGTTATTCGAAAGGAAAAGAAAAACTATTTTTAGAACTTAATAATAGATAAAACCAACACTAAAAATATATGGAAAGCAATTAATACCTTGACAAACAACCACAAGTCATCACAATCATTACCATCAAATCAGGTTACATGTGATCAATTCAGTAGTTTCTTTCAATCCGACATAAAACAATTGAAGGCTGCAATACCAGATTCTCCTCATGACATATTTTTATTATCATCATTTTGTGAGAACAAATGCTATTGAGACATTCCCTCTAACTTACCGCTAATGACGACCACTGAAGTATTTACTTATCTAAGTAACCTAAAAAGCAATAACTAATCAGAACTAGATGGAATCAGTAATCGGATCCTTCGCTATGCTGCACCGGCGATCTGCGAGTCACTAACTTTTACATATAATCAATATCTCACCAAAGGTCATTTCCCACCAGTCTGTAAAATGGCAAAAATATATTTTCTGGTTCATTATACGATCGTCTCATGAGTAACTATTGGCCAATTTCCATATCATCCTCACTATCCAAACCACTAGAAAAGCACATTCACAAAACAACACTAGAACACTTAGTTCACCACAAACTAATAGTTGAAAGTCAGTCAGGGTTCTGGCGAAAATATTATTGTCACACGGCCCTAACAAACATGATAGAAACATGGCATCAAAATATGAACAACAGTACTCTATGTGGAGCGGTGTTTATAGACTTTAGAAAAGCATTCGATATGATAGATCATACTATTCTAATTAAAAAACTAGAAACAATGAAAGTAAGCTTTAATATAGTGACATTAATAAAAATCATTTTTATTAGACAGAAAACAAGTATCCACAATAAATCTTTATCTCAAGCCATTACCGTTAATATTGGGGTACCTCAGGGGTCTATACTTGGCCCTCTGTTATTTGCCATTTATATAAATGATCTTTCCTTGTATCTTTCGTCGTCTTGCGATCTATTTGCAGACGACTGCACAGTATATACAAACGCTATTGATTGTGATATGCTAGATTCATCCTTGCAACAGGAAATAAATAGTTTAGTTAACTGGAGTCATGCAAATTAACATTTCTAAAACAAATCTATGTTAATAGCAATCAGGCAAAGACTTCACACTCTAAACTCGCAGAGAGCTCTTCAGCTGCACATTGGTAGCACGCCTGTAGAAAGTGTAACCGAGTACAAGGCACTGGTCTCATAGTTGATCAAAATCTAACCTTTAACTCCCATGTTCATGCTCTAGTTAAACAAATAGCCAAAAAAGTATACCAACTTGCCAAAATTAAAAATTGTCTTGACGAAAACACAAGAAAGATAGTCTATACTTCCCACATACAAACACATATTGATTATTGTTCCACAATTTGGGATGGATGCTCCAAATCAATTTTAAAAAAACGCTTTTATTCACTCCAGAAAAGGGCAGTGCGTTTAATTAATGGTGAAACGCTTACCGACATTTCTAACCTACATAAACGTCTTCAGTTACTGCCGCTCCACAAACGCCTACTTTTTAATAAGGCTAAACTAATTCACAAAATCCTATTTCAAAATGCTCCAAACTACCTTTGGCCATTGTTCAAATATAACGCAAGACATAGCGAACGATTAAATATACTTCTTTTTTTTTTAAAGTTGCGTATCCCTTACTCATTTTTCAGCTGTTGTTGATGTAATACGAAAGTGTTACTTACAGAAGTTTGCCATTGCTTTCTGAACGATCGGCTCCCATACCAGCACGTTATAACACAACGCGACACGGTCTGCTGCACAAATTGGTCGCAAGCCTTTAGCCACGGAGCCGGCCTATACTACTACACTACATTTACTCTTTACTGACATACTGCTATTCAGAATAAGTTTTTTGTTTTGACTTTCTGGTGCAAGCCTATACTAAATATACTACATTTTCCTAAACCTAGGATAGACATATAAAACAAGCTTAGCATACTCTGCCGCTCAGTTGTGGAGCAATCTTCCGCAAGAAATCAAAGACACCACCAAACATTATACATACATGCGAAACCTGTATGAACACTACCTCAGTACAGACTATATTTCCCCATTTAAAAAAAAAGAAAAAAAACAAACAAACAATAATGGTAAATTGTCTCAAACGACAACTAGCCAATAAACATTCCCATATGTATGGCACGTTACACCTTCCTTAAGTATTTATAATGCCCATGTTAAACATTGCCTCAGTAAGTCAAGTAGGCCTATTATTGATTATTTTTCATGCGTTTTAATGCTTATGTTCTTTTGTTGTCAAAGATTAGCTTCATAAGTGATGTTGAATGAAAGGAAATAGAGAAGAAGGGCAGAATGTCAGACGGGCCTGCGTGCCTAATTCTTAACCCTTTGAAAATAAAGATTGTTCGTTCGTTCGTTCGTTCTGCTTATCACGATTGGCAAAGAGAAATTGTAGAAAATATTTTTTCATTTTCTGAAATGTTTCCTTTGCATTAACGTCCTTTATACATCTTCCGGCCGTCTTCGTGGCTTAGAGGTTAGCGACTTCTCTCCGTAATCTCATATACTCTCGTAGGTAACGTGATGACGGTGAGAATCAGCAGTGGCTCGAATCGCATCGGTAACTTACGGGGTATGTGAGCCGGCCGCTCAGAAAGCAATGGCAAACTACTGAGCGTAATCTTGCCAAGAAATCAACATACAGCTGAAAGATGCTGGTGTTGACATCGATGTCCTGTAAAGAATATGCAAAACATTTATTTATTTATACATCTTCCGTCTGCTGTTATTACGATATCCAAATATTTACAGACATTGACTTTTTTCAGATTGGTTTCATTCACCTTGATGTAGCATTTCAATATACCTTGTTTTTGTAATAACCATTACTTCTGTTTTTCTGTTATTCAGAATAAGTCCTTTGTTTGTTTTTCTGTTATTCAGAATAAGTTTTTTGTTTTGACTTTCTGGTGCAATTATATCTATTATGTCTTGTAATTGTGTTTCATTTTCAGCTACCAAAATGTCATAGCATAACGCAGGTTGTTTACATTATGCCCACCAAAGGTATTCCTGGCGTGTTCTGTAGTGGTGTCATTATTATTTCGATGTACAAATTAACATATTAGGTGATAATACACAACCCTGCCTAACGGCTTGTTTATTGTGTTGAAAAGTTCCTAATTGCTTGTCATTTCCTATGGCTGCTCTTTGTTGTCAATCTTTTGTTTCTCCGTTTGTCCTACTGCTTTTGCCATGAAGCGTCACAGAGAGGAGGCGGTTGTAATGTTCTGTGTTTCGCTTGTTTTGTTGTTTATGTTTATTCAAACGCCATATTTGATTTCTTAATTGTCTCTTTTTCTCCATTTAGCCAACTCCACTCGCCTTGTCTCGCGAAGTTCTCACGTATAATGCTCTCGCCACTGGTTATCTTATTCCATTCTCGCTAAATGTCCGAACTATTTAATTATTTTGGTGCTCTATGAGTCAGTAATAGGTGTTATGACTACACTTGTTCTTAGTTTCTCATTTGTCTCCCTATCTCTTCTTGTTTTTTCCAGCTGCGTTACTGTCCCTTTATGCTGCCCTCTGACAAACACTTTGGACCTATCTGATTTAAGTGATGTCCATTCTTTAACAGTTAAGTGTGACTAGACAGTTTGTTTAGAAAGAAAGCGGAAATGACAACCCACGATATATTAAAGAAAATAAACATCTGCATGTTTAAATCCGTGAAATAGTGACGTAAAGTAGACCCAGATAGCCTCTGACATTTTTCTCTTATGTTCTCTATTGGGCGCTTAAATATATTAGTTCTACTTGCTCGATTATTCTGTGCAGTGAACAACGTACTCGAACATCTAGATCTGACTTTTCGACTACAACAGTCTGTCCAACGGTTCCATGTGTTACCAAATTTGTCGAATCGATTCTCGTTAGTGTCGACTGTTTTGTTTCCTCTGCTGATGTTACACATGCGTATTTCTATAGTACTGTTGTCTGACCAAATCGTAGGCTGAACAGGATGAGATCTATTTTCATGTTGACAGCTTGTTACAAATTTATAATCTGGACAACTATTTGCTTCCAACTGACAAGAAATGTTACGTCGCCCACCCTTTTTACTTAGGTATCTGTTGATCTTTCTACTGATTCTGAAGTCATCCCATCTAAGGTGCAGAACTGTGGCAAACACACAAGCACCACTGTGTAGAAGCAACACAAACAAATATGTCACCATAATGGGAAATGTGTCAGAATTTTTAGGAAGTTGTTCCGACACCATCCCCATAAATAAAGACAGCGAGAGAAGTACGGTTATAGAAAAAGATGCACGGTCTCCACTGTCTTCAGGCAAAACAAACGTTAAGGAAGACATAAAGGACACCAAGATTACAGGGATGAGAACGTTATAAATGAAAAACTCGGGTTTTCTTTTAAACTTCATATAGAAAGTCATACGACTGTAGGATTCGCTATGGTATGTTTGCTGATCAGCAATCACAGTGGACGACTGAAGACTCCATTCACCATTTGATATGTAACTGTCATTAATAATACTTGGGAATGGTGACACGAAATGTATTTCCTGGATAAATTCTGTCGCCTGTAGCCGGATAAAGCATGTCTGTTCATCGAAGGGAAAGTAGGTCGTGTTGAGTGTACAATAAACTGAGAACACATCACCTGGATACCAGCGAACGAGACCATTTGAGTGCAGTGAAATCGGAGTATTTTGCCGATCGAACATATCTTTATACAGAAACAAGTTAGATATTAATAACCCAGGTCTCCAAATATCTTTAGGTTCAGGGTGAATAAAGCGTATACCACCATAATCTGTGGGATTCCAGGTTCGAATTTCATCTACCCAAGTAAAGTTCAGCCAAGCATTTAAATCAAATTTTTGATCAGTTTCAATAAAGTTGAGTAACTTCCGAACATTGAAACTCACGTTGACAACAGTCGGCTTTGAACTATTGGTAGCGGGTCTAATTTTGCTGCCATATGACTTAAGAATGTTGTTGAACAAACGAACAGTGTCATTAAAATATGCCAGGCTGTTGTGACATACATTTATTACAATTAGCAAGCATAGAAAGGTTTTCAGAGTCGCCATGTTTCCAACAATGCTGATCGTGCCTCTCAGTTAGTTACGTTTTCCTCGAATTGCAATGAAACTGTTCCTGATTTATAATTTTGCCGTAGTGATTGTTGAATTGTATATATTACAGTGAAAAGTGTTCCATCCATCGAAGAATTACGAACGACTAAATGTTGTTAGATTGCAGAAAGGCAAACATATGTGCAACTTTATTTGGAGGCCATAGACTAACTACCATAAACATTAAATAGTCGAATGTGATTAACTTTAGAAGAATATTATGCATAGTAATATATTTATAAACATGCAATCACTGAACATACTGGCAAGTGAACAAGGCGAGATAGGTTTCTTCAGTGTTTTCCAACAATACTTGTCTATGCACACACCTTAGTCTAGGACGACAGCCGCACCTGTCATAAGTTACCATTCCAGTGACTTTAGTAATCGTCGTCTACAAGCAGTCATTAAAATATGGGCCACAGAAGTAGTGATGACATTATGTATGTTGTGATTGCTTCACTGTGTACATCTTGCTGATTTCTTCCTTATTGCCCCACAAAGTACGTCAGGGAATTATCTGTAAACAAATGCATAAACACAAAAGGCGTAATTAATTGTATAAGTTTTTTTTTCCTGAAAAAATTTGGAAGCATATTTGTCTATTACTTAGTTTTGACTGTGTCCAGTTACTGAATGATTCACAAAATGGCTGAGGTAAAGAAACGGTGGGGGGTGGACCGGGGGGACCAGAGGATGAAACAAAATCGACACAGGGATCTCATTCGTTCTCCAACTGATAGAGAAAATAAGTGATTAGGAAGATCTACTTACTTACCTTACTTAGGTCAAGAAAGGACTGTCTGGTGGACTGGTGCCAGTTGAAGAAATGTGTAGTAATTTAACAAAGTCAGCAGTTGATCATAGTTTAAAAGCCAATTGGCACCATTAGTTTACAATAGGGACATATATAAGACTGTCAGAGACGTTTGAAATCAGTTTCTAGGTAAGACACGGGAATACACCACTCCCCTACTAGACATCACGTGTCTCGGCCATTTAAGCAAATTTGCACAACCAAGTGAAGATGAAAGTCTCTGATGACCAGGTATCATGGTTGATTCCCAGCATAAAGTGTCGCGACGAGATAGGATCAGAAGTGTTGACAGCAGGGAGAAAGTGTGTACAGTGTAGAATTGCAGCGGGTCAGCTCGTTGTGGTTGGGGATACCATCGCTATGTTACATCATAGTCTCGCTTGGATGAACAATGAAAAAGAAATCAAGCCACTTTTAGATAGCAATTCGCCAGTGAGGCGGCTGCACTTCTATTCACCCAACGGGCTCGCAAACCCCTTCAGTTTTATCGTCTCCCCCATATTACACAAACCAGGGCTCCAACTGAGACCTATTGTATCTATGGTGACCTCAGCATAACATCAGATGGCGAAATGGCTTGTCGAAATGTTTAAGCCATATAACAATCATTCAACCCATAATCCTCAGATATTCATTTAAACTGGTCGAACGTCTTGACACTACCGGCTTAAAACAATAACACAAGGTATCAATGGACATATCTTCTCTTTTCACAAATTGCACATGTTAAGGCGACACTCCTCCCCCCCCACCCCCCCCCCCACCCCAAAAAAAACCGCCCTTATACAGCGCTGTCGACGCCAGGAAGGGAATGAACCTCAGAGGAGGTCGTTTCTGAATGGCTCAGCAACAGAGATAATTAAGCGTGTCTGGGATTTAGACGATCTCCAACAATGAGAAGAGTTCGAGAAGTGGATAAAATCCGCTAAGGTCTGTGTAGATTTCGATCGCTTAAAAGACTAGTTAATTAGTGATAAGTTATTATTGTCTTTACCTATAGCTTTTTCTATGTTCCTTCAAGAACAATAGAGCCCTATCAGTCCAGGAGATGGAAAAAGAGGCACAGCTTATTATAAAGCTCATATAGACATTTTCAGTACTGCAACGCAGCAAGATATTACATTTGTTGCTGCAGCCTGTAAGGTTTCCAAATTGGAACAATACAAGTAAATATGACAACAAAGGAAGAGAAAGATTGCGACATGCAAATATTGCTCTATGTCACATGATGGTGAACTTGAAATGTGCGTCAGAAACCATGATTACTAAAATTATGTGAGTAGATTAGCTTACAAACAGATAGGCAGATTTAATTATTACAATGCTATGGTTAAATGTTCAATTTACAAGGCCCAGGGCCTTATGGTGTATGGATATGGCAGAGTTTAAACATGCACATTTAATCACTAAAAATAGCAGTTCCTCAAGTAGCAAACTAGAAGAAAAACAAATTGCCAATGCAGCCGAGGTAATTGATACCTTCACCTCGTATGCATATAATAGATGTAAAGACTTTCATAACAGTGGTCATCTTGAATGTGGACACAGTGTGACGATCATCAATGCTCAGGAGAAACGTAACGTTTAATTTGAAATTACAGAACGGCTTCATAGATAACAAGCAAGTCACTGTTTTGATAGAAACGGGGACCACAGTCGCTGGGATACGTCTATCTCTAGTTCATGAAGTGATTATATTGGCGAATATATTACCTGCAGAACGTTCTCAGGCATAAAAGAAAAGTATCCTTTGGTATCGGTACAAATCATATAACCATTCCTAACATGAAAAAAGGGCGAGCTGTAAAGAATCCTTGCTGCGATCTAATAATTGGTTTGGTACCATCAGTAAGAAAGCTATCCAACAGAGAGATTACTAAATTGAACGAAAGCTACATCTAATATATTACTGATATACATACTGCTTCACGCCAAACACATAAAAATTAATGTCAATCTCTTGAACTGATCCATCTATCCATCCATCTATCATGTGCCAATCCGATAAGCGTAGGCGGTCATGTTTTGCCATCTGACTCGATCACTACAATAGGTATTTACTTCTCGGTCTTCCCCTTGGTCCCTTCCCTCGATCTTGCCAGTTGTCACTAAGTTCTCCAAGTCATTTCTTCTCATAGCATGTCCAAAAAATGTTGACGGATTACGTCTAATGACTCTAATCAGTTTACAATCTTCATTTGTTTCTTGAAGGACTTGTTCATTTGATTTTCTGTCTGTACATGGTATTCTTTGCATTTTCCTCCGAAACCATATTTCCACAATCATGAGATTTTTTTCAGCTTGACTGCTCATTGTCCACGCTTCACATCCATACAAAAGTACAGGCTCTATGTAGCACCTCAACACTTTTTTTCTCGTTTCAATTGACATCTTTTTTATTGGTGAGTATGTTTGTCATCTTGTAAAAGGCTACCTTTGCAATGGTAATTCTTGTTCTAATCCCTTCAAGGCATTTCCCATCAGATGTTGTGACTCTTCCGAGATAACTGTGTCGATTCACTTGCTTAAGAATATGCCCATTTACTTGTGTAGTACATTGTGCTATTTCCTTTTTGACAGTGACGACCAAAATATGTGTCTTCTTACTATTCAGTTCTAACCCTAGTTGTTCACTGTGTGCAACAACCACATCTACTAAATATTGCAGGTCCTGTTCATTGTCTGCAATCAAGACTATCATCTGCATTTCTAATGTTATTTATGTATCTTCCCCCAATGTTGATTCCTTCAATATCTTCTATATTTCTGAACATATTTTCACTGTACAGTAAATAAAGATCTAGATACATTACACATCCCTGTCTCACACCTCTTTTAATAGGCTGATATTGACCTACATCATTATCAATTCTGATGGCAGCTTGTTGTTTCAGATATATGCTTTTTTACAAGTCTAAGGTCTTTTCCGTCATTTTGTAGATCTTCAAGCATCCTTAACATGTCGACATATCTTACTCTGTCGAAAGCCTGTGTGTAGCCAATAAACAAAGATATAGATCTTTGTTTACTTTTATAGATCGTTCAATTACTCTTCTCAGTATATACACAGCATTTACTGTACCCTTGCCTTCAATAAACCCACATTGTTCTTCTCCTATTTCGGGTTGTATTTTCTTCCTAACCCTTTGCATGATAATTCTCAGCAAAATCTTCGTGATGTGGCTCATTATACTAATTGTTCGATATTGATCACATTCCAAGGCTCCTGATTTCTTCGAGATTGCAATTAATATATAATTACATAATTCGGGAGGTATATCTCCAGTATTGTATATTGCGTTCAGCAGTCTGGTGACTTGGTCTATTCCATATTCATCTAAGGTATTAATAATTTCTATTGTGATGTTATCTGTACCCGGGGTCTTGCTAGTTTTCATATGATTAAGAGCATTCTGAACTTCAGTCTTCAAAATTGATGGTCCTTCATTATTATTGTGATGATCATATTGTTCTTCTCTTGTATCATCATAACGGTCTTTCACATAATCTGATCACGTATGTAAAATCTGATAATTTTTCTATTACGACTTTGCCATCTTTGATTTTTAGGCAACCCGTTTATGTGTGTGTTCTTGTGTTAGTGATTTCATTAATTCCTTTGTGCATTAATTTGGTATTCCGGGTGTTGTGTTATTTTTCGATTTCCTTGCAAATTTCATCAAGCCATGTTTCTTTTGCCTCTTTGCATAACGTCCTAATTTTCTTTAGAATCTCTTCATATTTGTCCTTGTTATTTCTTCTTATTTCCATGAGTCTTAAGATGTCTTCCGCCATCCTTTTCTTGCGTTTTATTATCTTTATTTTTGGGATGGTTGTTTCTGCAGCTTAGTTGACTGATTATTTTTTTTTAATATTTCCCATTGGTAACTGACGTCTTGAAATAATATTTCCATATCGGACGATGCACTTGAACTGATCAATTCTAAAATATTTCTATTTCCAAACAGCAGCCAGAATCTTATCATACAAGAAAACGATCATGCAGTATCCTAACATATCGAACAGCTCAAATTCTACACTCTGTGTGACCATATAAGTATATATTGTATGTTGTTGCTTCCAATATCTGTCTTTATCATACATATGCTGACAACATTATTAACAAGAACCATTAAGTTTTAATTTTTAAGGAAAAAAATACAAATACAATTATTTATTTGGGGGGAGGGGGGGGGGGAAGAAGATTGTTGAATGTTATAGGAAACTCATTACCATCATATTTACCACCAGAATTAATATGCGTGTTCAGCTACAATTGTTAAAATATAAAACAAATAAAATAATGCACAGTGCAGACCTCTAATTAGAAACTTTGGGAAATCATGAGGAATATGGGCTTTCCATCACATGTCATACATCTCATAATAATGCTCTATCTGAACCAACAAGCAGCGGTTAGACTAGATGGTGAGACATCAGATTGGTTTGAAGTCAAGCAAAGAGTCCGACAGGGTTGTGTGCTGTCCCCCTGTTTGTTTAACTTGTACACCGAAAATATAATGAGAAATGTCACATATGATGTAAACAGGGGGCTATATGATGCCCTAAATATCGGTGGTCATGACTGTCACGAATTGGCAGCCTTTACTTCCCAGAACAATTTTCGGTTCACTTTTGATGGGCCATGTAAAGGATCAACAGACGAACAAAACTGTTTTCTCTATATTCAAGGCTATACTGTCTTGACGTAAGCTTGCAAAACCTGCAAGTAAACAAACCACCAGGAATGGATTTCTATTTGGGAAGTTAATTTGACACCAGTACCGGTCACCCCCAGATCAGTTTCACAGTCTTATCAATCCAGCCAGACGGGAGGGCAGACTCAGGGGACTGAATAGTAATTAAAACCAACCAGGCATGACGCAAGCAAACCTGGATTACCAACAGAGTTGTAAACTGGCTGTTGACCATGAGAACCTAATTGTTCCCTTGACATGACACCTGATAAGAATAGCTAGGAAATCGCCCAACCGCGATGGATGACCCCATCTGGTAGAGACTAGAGGCGAAAGGTGTGAAATCACTGATAGGACTCAGTGGGCTAATAATTGTCAGACCCACAGGTGTGAAGGCTAGTGTGCATGCAGAAAGAATTTTATGACTGGACAGACTTGGAGTTAATTGCAATTACTGTCAGGAGGAGATAAGAAGAATTTATGACGGGAATGCCAAAGAGATAATAGTGTCTCAGACACTGTCTGCTAGACTCAGCTTAAATAAGGGTCCCTAGCCTGTTTTATGTTAGATTAAGTCTGACTTCAGAACAGGTGAGACAACCAGCTCGTTTCGTATGATTCTTAGGTTGCTAGATTTAACTAGGAGAATTAATTCTTAGTAACTAGTCGAGTTTTAGATGGATGTAATGACTCTCAGTCTATATCTGACCTAGGTTACTTCCAGAATTATCATTGCTTCAGGTTACTTGAGTATTCTTTCTAAGTTATGTGTTCAATATCATATTGCTTTAAAGTGTTACTCTTCTGAGAAGTAGAACCTTATGTAAGACAGATCTTGTCTAAGTATACTTTTAGGTGTCTTGGTAGATGCTTGGCATTTCTTTGTACACTATCCTAGTTGCCTTTTTGGTGTGTGCATTTGTTGTACAGAATATAGTCGACTGACTATTTCTTTAATTCTTACACCAGCAGCAACTAACTAGTGCATTATGCTATGATGTTAAAGTATCATAATATGTCTAGTTTAATCAATATGTTTATGTGTATTGGATGTTTGATAAATTGATTTGTCATATGCAAACCTACCAATATGAAGTGTTATATTATGGTGTGCGCATTGGCACACTAACCATCGATTGCATTTGTAGCAGAGGTGTAATGGTACAGACATTACCCACAAGTGTTATGGGGTATATGGTGCTAAACCTTTTTCATCATATGGTGGAGGGTAATGCATGGAAACCTGGCACAGCTACTGGTCACGGCTTGTAAGCCCGGATGATCGGGCATTATTATAATACCATTACCGACCCTGTGAGCTGCTAAACAAACATTGGACGGAGGGGCTGTACGACACAGAATTTCTGTATTAGCGACATGGACATGGGGCGGCAGAAATGTAATCATTACAGGCGTGTGAGACAATTGAAAAGCCCGTCCCAGACTAAAGACAGTAGGGAGAAGGAGGATGGTGAACACAGTAGAGCTGGAAGATAAACTTGGTCAGACTGGTCATTGTATATGTTTGTGTTATGATATGTTTTAATTAGGATTGCGCTGATGTAGAACTGATATAACACATTCTTGACTTTCTTTCAAGCTCTCACAAGGAGCACCTATGTTATAGATCTCAAGACTAGAGACTACTGACTAGGTAGAGCCAGGACTGGCAGGATCGTCAGAATACCGGCAAGCTGTTTTCTTTTGTTGAGTCTACTGGAGAGTGGGGATCTGGACCACAGATCCAGATAGATCGAGTAACAAGTAAAGTTACGTAATGTTTGTCATCAATATCAATATGCATATGATTTCATCATCCTCATATTGACAATCATCCTATGTCTGTTGTTATGATTAGCAAATAAATGTTGTAGTATTGTAACTCATAGTTCTGTCATTATATTTTTTTTTCCAATTGTGCATACGTATTGTTGTGTACATTGGTGGGGGTTCACTTACACACCAAGGAAAGGAGCAGTCAGGGAGAAAACCTGTACTGAGATAGTCGTCTATACTAATATATTTAGACTTAAAACATCTATCTTAAGCTAACCTTCTCTTTCCTATACCTTGGCGAATATTCAGCACAGTTCATTTCATTTTGTAACGAGCCACTTAGAGCTGTACGTTGGATATTCAGGGCTTAATCTGTAGTTCAGCCATATAGATTTTGTCCCTAGTCAGTTTCTGACTATCTGGGGTTGCTCGCCAGTGAATAAGATTTTCATCTAGCCGGTGGGGCACCCCGACTTATGACAATGACATACAAGAGATTCGATATGCTGATGATACAGTATTGCTATCCACAATACATAATGGTATAGAAAATCTAATAACCTCAACCCAACTGAATAATGAAAATCACAACTTATATCTTAACATAGCAAAAACAAATATAATGCATACAGATAAAACTACTATGGAGAAAGAAATATATGTTAAGAGGAAAAATTGGAGGTGGTGGAAATATTTGAATATCTTGGGTCATTGATTACCAACAACGGTGACATAATGAAAGAAGTTAAAAGACTAAAACAACTGAATAAATTGTGGAGAGAGACAGATAGAACTACAAAAATCAGATCTTTAAGAGCATGCATTTTTCCCATTGCAACATACGCCTGTGAGACTTGGACACTTACTAAACAAACTGAACAGCGCATAAATGCCGTTGAATATAAATGTTATAGACGAGTTCTAATAATATCTTAGATACAGAAAAGAACAAATGCATCCATACTTCAAGAGCTGAATATTGAAGAAGGTTGGCTATTAAAGACGATACAACACAGAAAATTGAAATATTTTGGTCAAATGAAACGTCACGAAAGTTTGGAGAGAACAACATTGGAGGGGTATATGCCTGGGAAGAGAGGACAAGGAAGGCCAAAGAGAAGACGGGTGTAGGATGAGGCGGATGATCTCCAGATGGTTGTGTCGGACGCGGAACATCTTGCTTATGATAGAGAAGTTTTCCGGAAGGTTGTTATTGGAGCGAGGTTCTGCGAAGGACGTACTGTTGTTGTTGTTGTTGTTGTTTGTCCATCAACAATGATGATGACCATTCATTTCATCCAGTGGGGTTGAAAGTATGCAGCCGTGAGTTCTAAGATGGCTGAAAAGGCCTATTTTGGCTCGAAATGTTCCTTGACAACGTGGGCAAAGAATGCTAGACGTTCCAGGAGAAGGAACTCCTGCAGTGGTTTTTCTGTCCAGCCTTTTCTTCACAGCTCTTGCCGTCCTGGTTGCTTCTCAAGTGGCTGCACCCTTATGTAATGATATACGCCACGAATTACGGTCTTTAGCAGCAGTCTCCCACGTGTAAAGATGAATTACAAAAGCTTTCAGTGAGATTTTCAGAGTGTTTTTAAAGCTTTTCCTCTGGCCGTTTACCACAAGGCAGCTCGTCGTAAAAAAAAGTTTGCTTAGGGAGCCTGTGATTTGGCATACGAGTTAAGTGCCCAGCCCAGCGAATCTGATTATTCATTAGTAGAGTGTGGATACTGGGCACGGACGATCTTTCTAGAACTTCAGTGTCTGGGATCTTGTCTTGCCATTTAATCTTCAATAGCTTCCTAAGGCAGACTGTGTGGAAGTGGTTTAATTTCCTAGCATGTCGCTGATAAACTGTCCATGTTTCACAAGCATATAGCAGTGTGGATAACGGACGTGCTACTGAATGAATGAATGCAGACCTCGGACGCGCAAACTCATCTCATCTTGTTCCTCTTTACCTGAGTCGAGATGAAGTATGAACAGCGAGACAGTGCCCGTTTATGGTCTTCCTGTATTGATATTCCTGTCGATTCTGCCAATCCCTCTATCCATCGTTTACGTGGTCGGACTCTTCCTCTGCTTCCATCTGGTCTGTACATCATTGCGTGCTGTGGTATACTGTTAGTTGGTAACTTAGTTACACGGCGAAACCATTTTACTTGTTGCCTTCTAATAAAATCTGGCGCTGCTATAACCCAAACTTTAGTCCTAATTTCTTCATTTCTGAGTTTCTTTGTTCTTGATACATTGAATATTATTCTCAGGAATCTCATTTCTATTGTTATGATTTTTCTTTTCTCCTTTTCTGTCATTGTCCATGTTTGGCATCGGTAGCATAGATTTGGTAGGAAGATTGTACTGCATAGTGCTTTCTTAGTAATTATTGATACATGCGTGTTATTTAGTATTGGTGCCATCTGCCCAATGAGTTGGTTTGCCTTATTGCATCTATTTTTGATCTCGTCTTCTGATTTGCCATTTGATGATATTATACTTCTTAGGTACTTGAAGCTCTTTACTTGTTTCACAGGGAGTTCTTTCAGGTGAATCGTTGTTGTTATTTCTTCTGTGGTTATAGTCATTACAGCTTGTGCTCATTTTCATGTTATGTTCCCTACACACTTCATTTAGACTATTCACGTGGCCTTGTAATTATGCTTCTGATTTTGCTATTAGTGCTTGATCGTCCACAAATAGGAGTTCTTTAATGGTGTAATTTTCTGATGGTTTTTCTTCTGTGTTCTATTCGTCATGCGGCGTTCTTGCGGTCTCTGCTCGGCTGGTTTCTTTACATATGATGTCTATGTAGGATATAAACAGGAGGGGACAGGACACAACGTTGTCTTACTTCGGATCTTATGGTGAAGGGTTCTGAGTGCCCTCCATTTGTTCTCACTAAGCATTCACAGTTGTTATATACGCCTCTACATAAGTTTGTTAGGTGTGTACTCACTCCATATCGTACGACACATTAATAATATGACACTCCAGTAGTGTGTATGCGTTACATCCTTGGTCTGCCTACTGTTGCTGGTAGGCACAAGGTGATGCAAGTGAAGGCATACCTCAGAGTAGCTGCAGACACAGATCACCCGTTGCATGAGGCGCTGGACGTAGTTAAGGGTCAGAGACTGATAAGAGGGAAATCATGGATGGCTCAGGCGGAGGATACGATCAGACAGGTGTGCCCCTTGGAGAACATCAGGCGAGGAGAGGAGTGGGTCAGAGTGCCAGCCGAGCAGTCAGACTTGTGCAGAGTTATAATCACATTGAGCCGGGAGTGCAGGGAGTGGCCATCAGGGGCCACAGAAGTGGAAATCCAGCAACTAATTCAGGATAATTCTCGCCCGGGTGATGTGATTATCTACACGGATGGGTCGGTGTTGAGAGGTAGGAGAAGTGCCTGGGGGTTCTTGGCAAAAGCTAATGGTCGGCGTTTGGTGCAGGAGAACTTGGCGTATGATAACATAACATCTAGCTTAAGAATGGAGGTGGAGGCGGTCAGTGCAGCATTCCGCTGGATAGAGAACACGATGCATACACACATTGTGATTGTAACTGACTCAGGAAGCATGCTGAGGAGGGTGAGAACAGGCAAGCTTCGTGCAGAGTGGTTTGCTTCGCTTCGGAGGTCACGGGTAGCAAGCATCACCTGGATCTTTTCTCCTGGGCATGCCGGTGTGCTGGGGAATGAACAGGCGGACAGATTGGCTGGCTCGGCAAAACTTGGTGGAGTATTGATGCATGACAAAACAGACGTGGTTGCGGCCTTGTGGGAGCATGTGTACACATCGGGGGAGCAAATGGATCACCATAGTCTGGTAAGAATGAGGCAGCGAGGTGTGACGAAGGGATCTGGCAGACGATCGACGCTCAGAGGAAAGGCGAGACGGACAAATAATCAGATTGCTACTGGAACTATTAGTGTTTGAACTCTTCGCTGGCTGCTGAGGATGGGGACGGAGCGCTTATGGGAATGTCCCGAATGCTATGATGTCGGTTCCTAAATCAATCAATCAATCAATCCATATCGTTTAAGGATTTTCCACAGCTTGTTTCTGTCTATTCTATCAAATGCATTTTCTAGGTCGACTAACAGGCAATCACAAACATAATTTTTTTTTAATGGTACAAAATCCACCATTATGAGATTACCCAACAAAAAACTCAATTTAATTCTTAAATAATTTGGCATTACAGTTTTCAGAGTGTTTTTTTTTTTCAGTGCACATTTTACATCCCTGTCTTTTATGTTAGTAGAAAACTTCTTCCAACTGAGCAGAAATACTTCACATCTGAGTTAGAATGTCTTGCGTAGATCTTTGCAGTCAAATAACTCAGCAAATACTTGTTATAGTCCGTTTACAAATGATTGCCCTCATTCACGATCAATTTTCTTTAAAACTGTCTGTTGAATCGTTATGAAATATTTCCTGCCGTCTTATATTAACCCCTACCTAACTAATATGTCTTTGATAGGTCCAAAGGCAACTTAAACGGCTACATTTCTTCGATGGTGTGGCGAAAATGTCGTGAATTCACACTAATAATCTTGTTTTACAGTAATGGATGTCAATTCGGGTGACGACACAAGCCGTATCCAGATTCGTATGGAAGTGGGTGCAATGTGTAATATTAGTAAAGACAGAGCATTTACAGGGACATGTGGTAAATAATGTGGAATCGAAATGGAAATGGACAGGAAAGTAGAAGGAATATATTTCTTACCTTATCTTTCATTTCCTTCCTGTTTCTTCCACCCATTTATCATGTGCCATGCCGATAAGCGTGATCGGTCATGTGTTGCCATCTCACTCGATCACCAGAGTCACGGATCAGCTCTGTGTTTCTGTCTCGACCATGCCACGTGGCCAAGCCATCCAGGTTTTTAATTCTTGATCTTCACTTTGGTCTCCTTCCTTCAATCTTGCCAGTTGTCACCAAGTTCTCCAATTCATTTCGTCTCATAACGTGCCCCAAAAATTTTGACTGTCTAGTCAAATGTCTCTAATCAGTTTACGATCTTCATTTGTCTCTTGAAGGACTTGTTCATTGGTTTCTTCTGTCTGTCCATGGTAGTCTTTGCATTTTCTTCAGAAACCACATTTCCACAGCCATCAGATGTTTTTCAGCTTGACTACTCATAGTCCACGCTTCACATCCATAATAAAGTACAGGTTCTATGTAGCATTTCAACACACTTGTTCTAATCTCTTCAAGGCATCTCCCATCAGATGTTATGACTGTTCCGAGATAGCTATACCGATTCACTTGTCTAAGAATATGCCCATTTACTTGTATATTACATTGTGGTATTTCCTCCTTCCTAGTGACGACCATAATCTGTGTCTTCTTACAATTCAATTTTAATCTTTGTTTACTTCTATAGAGCGTTCAATTACTGTTCTCAGTATGTACACAGCATTTACTGTACCCTTGCCTTCTACAAACCCACATTGTTTCTCTCCTCTTTCAGGTTGTATTTTCTTCCTAACTCTTTGCGTGATAATTCTTAGCAAAATCTTCGTGATGTGACTCATTATACTAATTGTTCGATGTTGATCACATTCCAAGGCTCAAGATTTGTTTGGGATTGCAATAAATACAGAATTACATAATTCATGAGGTGTATCTCCAGTATCGCCCTCTAAAAGTACTGGAGAGTTTTGGTCATAGACCATAACTTTAGGAAGGGAAAATCCCAACTGCACCTCCCCGTGGTAGAGGATGGAAACACACCACGGTGTGGCTAACACAGCTCTGGGGACCGAGTATCCACCGGAATAAGTGGACAACTCTGCAGCTGAGCAGAGCAGGGCACTCACTTGTCCTTACGGTCGGAAATGGCTGTCAAAGGCAGAGGTAAAAATACCACCATGTGAATGTGGAAGGCAAGGGGAAACCACCACATTATCTTCCCAAGACTTCATGGCAAAACATATATCAGTAGGGACAGTCATGAGCCACAGGTGACACCAGACCGTCATCCAGCTACTGATGGCAAAATCATAACTAAAATAAATACATTTAGAGTAGGAACATGGAATGTTAGGACATTAAATGAGCTAGGAAAGTTGACCAATGTTCTAAGAGAGATGGATAGCATGAAAATGAATATACTAGGCGTTAGTGGGATGAGATGGAAGGGATAGGGCAAAATTATAGCTGACAATCACACAATAATTTATTCTGGAGGGGATACACACGAAAAAGGTGTAGGAATAATATTAGACGAAAAAACAGCCAAGTCAATTAATGGATACTGGTGTATTTCAGATAGAGTTATGGTAAAAACCAAAGGCAAACCAATAGACATAAATATTATACAGGTATATGCACCAACAACAAGCAGTAGTGATGAAGAAATACAACACTTTTACGACGAAATAGAAATGGTGATGGCTCAAATTGGATCACAAGAAATAAAAATAATACTTGGTGATTTCAATGCAAAAGTAGGAAAGGGGAAAATGGAGGATGTTGTGGGGAATTATGGTTTAGGTACAAGAAATGAAAGAGGGGAAAAGCTAATAGAATGGGCAAATATCAATGATATGATAATTGGAAACACATGGTTTAAACACCATAAAAGACGACTGTACACATGGAAAAGCCCTGATAAGAAAATACGCAACCAAATTGACTACATACTAATTAATAAAAGATATAGAAATGCTTTAATTAATGTAAAGACAATGCCTGGTGCTGACTGTAATAGTGATCATGTACCACTATGTGGACAAATAAAAGTAAGATTAAAGAGAGGGGAAAAAATGGTTAAGAACATGAGACTTAATAAAGAGGTTCTGAAAATAGATAAAGAACTGCAAGAACAATACAGAGTGACTGTGAAAAATAGGTACAATGCGATAGCTAAAATACAGAATATAAATGAACAATGTTAAATGTTAAGGGACTCCATTCATCAAACTAGCAAAGAAGTATTACGGGAGAGAGGCAAAATAGCTAAGAAAAAACGGATGAATGAAGAGATCTTAAAACTTATGGACAAAAGAAAACAGAGTAAAAATGACAAACGAGAATACGCTAAGATAAATAAAGAAATAAAAGATAAATGTGGGAAGGCTAAAGAAAGTTGGTTAAACGAGCAATGCAAAAAAAAATTGAATTAAATTCCATTAATGATACAAAAAATATGTACAGACAAATCAGTTAGTTTACAGGAAGAAAAATAAGAATAAATACAGGGTGTTTGAAATCAAAAACAAGAAAGATATTATTAGAGGAAGGTGCTATATTGAAGAGGTGGAATGAGTATATAAGAGAATTATATGACGGAGAAAGGGAAGAATTAACAGAAGATAGTAACTTAGAAGGTCCACCTATTCTGCAAGAAGAAGTCGCTGACGCTATGAAACGTATGAAGAAAGGAAAAACAGCTGGGCCAGATGAAATCACAATAGAAGAATTAGAAGTGTTGGGAGAATTTGGAGTAGATATATTAACCAAAATGTTGAATGATATTTACAGTAGTGGATATTTACCCAGTGATATGCTGAAATCTGTATTTATAGCTATACCAAAAAGACCAGGAGCAATTGATTGTGAAGATATTCGTACAATTAACCTCATAAACCATATCACTAAGCTTCTATTCAGAATCATAATGAGAAGAAACAAAAAGAAAATAAAAATGGAAATTAGTGAAGAACAGTATGGATTTGTGGAAGGAAAGGGCACAAACAATGCAATTTATACATTACGGACACTAATAGAAAGGTCAATAGAGAAACAGAGAGACATATAGATTATACCAAGGCATTTGATAAAGTAAAACATGATGAACTGATTAAAATGTTGGAAGATATCAACATTGATGGAAAAGATTTAAGAATAATAAAGAATGTTTACTGGAACCAAGTAGCAGCAATTAAAATGGGAAATAAAGAGGGTAGTTACGAACAGATAAAGCTAGGAGTACGACAGGGGTGTGTCTTGTCACCAGATCTTTTCTCTCTGTATAGCGAAGTAATAATGAGAGAGATCAAAGAGATGCCAGGAATACTAGTTGGAGGTTATAATATAAATAATATACGATATGCAGATGACACAGTATTTGTGGCGGATAATTCAACAGACCTACAGCAATTATTAGACGTTGTAGTAACAGAGAGTGCAAGGAAAGGACTCTCCTTGAATATCAAGAAAACAGTAACAATGGTAATATCAAAGAAAATGGTGACACCAAAATGGGACATAGAAATAGAATGAAAAATCCTTAACCAAGTGGATAATTTTAGATACCTAGGGGCATTTATAACATCAGATGGAAGATGTACAACAGTGATTAGGAGCAGAATAGGGCAGGCAAAAGCCGCATTTCAGAAAATGAAGAGTATCTTGTGCAATAAGTCACTATCACTGAATGTAAGAAAGAGAGTGCTGAAATGCTATGTAGAACCAGTTTTGCTGTATGGCAATGAATCTTGGAATGTAAATGAACAAAGTAAGAAGAAATTAGAAGCAACAGAGATATGGTTCCTGAGACGAATGTTGCGAATTCCTTGGACTGCCAGAGTAACTAACGATGACTGCCTGAAACAGGCTAATGAAACTAGAACATTATATACAACAATAAGACAGAGACAAACATCTTTCTTCGGTCACGTGATGAGAAGAGAGGCATTGGAGAACATCGTAACAACTGGAAAGATCGAGGAGAAGAGAGGCAGAGGCAGACCAAGAGAAATGATGCTGGATGGTTTGAGACGGTGGCATGGAGGAATAACAGCAGCAGAGTTGATCCTGAAAACCAAAGACCGAGATCTGTGGAGAGCCATGAACGCCTACGCCAGCTGGCACGGCACTTGATGATGATGATCTCCAGTATCATATATGGTATTTAAGAGTATGGTAACTTTATTGTTTATTCAGCTGCTGGTTAATAAAGTGTACACAAGAATTCATGTTACTAGGATGCATTTGGCGTTTTATATGGAGTTCGTGAAAGCTTCAAAACAGCTGTGCGTTAATATGCGTATGGAGTGACCAGAAATGATATCGCAATTTAGTCATCATGTGTTAATTTTTAAGGATCTGTTCAGCTGTCTGTGTAGTTTGTTCACACGTGCACATGAGTGACAGAACCGTTTTGAGCCTTCGTGAAAGACTGTCTACTCTGCTGTTTACTGTTCAGAGACGGAACATGATTAGCTGTTTTGCACGACGAATATAGTTGTGAATGTCTCTGTAGTGGGCTTTCTTCTTAACTTCCAAGCTGTTGGTCCACTTTTCAATGAAGTTTATATATTGATTCGTATGTTCGTGTGTTGTCTCTATATTTGACAACGTGTTTATTCTGACCTTTCTTGTTATGCCACAATATGTCAGTTACGACCATAGTATTGTTCTTCTGTTGGTATTTTTTGTTCAATGCCAGTTGGTTGTCACCGTTGAGGGTTTGCGGAACTAAAAATGCATCACTGTGCAATACAAACTGTTGCCATTGACAAGTTGTATTGTCTGTGCCCATTCTGTAATGTTTAGAGCCTGCAATTATTCTGAATAGTTGGAGCAAAATATCCCAGTTGGTGTGCATGTGGATTAATGTCTGCGAACCACCCAGACCTTAATTTGTGTGTCGGACGATTCCAGTAGGTTGATGACTGCTCTCGGTTGCATAAAATTCAATTCATCCTTTCTCCAATAGTCATCCTCCTCTTTCAACACATGGTCCTGACATGTTTTTCCCAGTAACTTTTATGAATATTTAACAGCGCTGACTGGGTTAGTATCTTGACGTCAGGAAATTTTAATGTAGTATTGTCAACTGCCATCTGTCCTTTACTTTCAGCCCACACAAGTTTTAATGAGAATGATACGGCAGAAGTCTCAATCATCTATGACCATGCTCTTCTATCAACTTGTCGATTTGATATTTCTTTCTTTTTGCTTCTGTTTATCAAGGGGCAACAATTCTAGCTTGAAAACGTTTCTGGAAATGGTATGTTTTCCCTTTGGAACAATATCTATTTTGCTTCCTTTTTGCTCCAGCCGTAGGTATTTTGTCTTCTTGGACAACAACATTGTCCATAATTAGACAAGACGGTTTATCTAGGGATGGAAGCATTGTATTCTCGAGTCAATCTCTAAATACATTACCATTCATTTCATTATGTTAATCCATATTGCATGTAGGCTTTAATACGAACACGAGTCCAGCAGTCTGTAGTAAGCCATTATGCGTACTACCAGCTTGGCTATTACCAAACGCTGTCATTTACTAATGGGCACCAATCGCTTTTTCTTTCCATCCACTGATTGCCATTCCTTT
Organism: Cepaea hortensis; assembly: GCA_963921405.1. Taxonomy (NCBI): domain Eukaryota; kingdom Metazoa; phylum Mollusca; class Gastropoda; order Stylommatophora; family Helicidae; genus Cepaea; species Cepaea hortensis. The sequence continues at coordinate 31,993,628 of OY992896.1, forward strand.
TCACTTGTCTGGTGGGCATTGATCCAGGTTTAATCCAAATACACTATGTCATAATTTTATTTGCGCATTTCCCTTATTTCACGTAGGTTTGCTTCTTATGGCTCCTAAATGCGGTTGCTCGCAAAAGATATTTCTACCTCCCTTGTACTTTCTAAACGTTAAGCCTAATGTCTTTATAATTTGCACATAGTTGTTTTGGATAGCTCTATGTCATTGTTCTCTCTCTACCATACCCTAAGTTTTCTTACAGTTACTGTTGCTTTGGTATCCAGAATTTGCATAATAGCTCGCCTTATGACATCATTGTCAAAGCTGTCTACAATTTCCATTCTACCTACCGTTTGCTTATTGTGTGGTGGTTTCATTCCAGATTCTTGCACCCTTCGACGAAATGACCGTTTACTCAAACAAATTGCATGCACTGTTCTTTTCTCGGGATTTGTAATAGTATGAAACAGTTTCCTGCGATAAGCTTCGTGACAAAAATATGTGTACAACTTGATAACGATGCTTTGAAGTGTACAACATTTCACATTAAATCTCCCATTCAACAATATTCATGCATGCACATGTTAGCGATAAATGGTAAGATTCATAAAATAATCACTTTCATGAAAGCTCCCACTAAAGGTAGAATATATATATATATATATATATATATATATATATATATATATATATATATATATATATATATATATATATATATATATATATATATATATATATATCTTATATATAAATTAGGATGTGCGTCCGTATTTATGTATCTCTGTATCTATGTATGTCCTTTATTCGTTCGCGAACGGCCCATCCGATTGAGATGAAATTTTCTACACGCCTTCCTTTCATTCCAGAGCTGTCAACTGTGATATTTTGTTAGTGTGAAATCGCCTGCTTACTCAGTATTATTTCATTTTTCATTTTTCATCATAATTTCATATATCTCAGGGGACCTAACTCTGTAAAAGTTATTTCAAGGGGCATAACTTTTCTGTATAACTTATAGTCATATTGTGGCATCGTTTTCAAAGATTTATAAACTCTTTGTCCATAGTTATGTACCGGCATAAGAGTTATAATAAATAATGATACAATCTGTAAGGCATTTTCAAAGTTTTCATAAAAATGATGCACAATGCATAACATTGTAACTCATCTTTTTTTGCTTAAGAAGTTACTGTAGTCATGCAGGTGATTAGAAAGCGTTTTCATTAAAAATAATGGATGGTGTGTGGTAGAACGTTCTTTTAAGTTACATTTTTTTTGTTGTATGAATTTAATGAAGCCGGACAGGGTCAGGCAGACAGATAGACAGACAGACAGACAGATAGACAGTCGGGAACAGGAACTTATATGACTACTTATATAAATTAAATGAGATGCTTCACACCAGGAGCTGGGCGATGTCGGGCCGGGTCAGACAGACAGACAGACAGACAGACAGACAGACAGACAGACAGACAGATAGTCGGTAACGGGAACGGGAACTTATATGACTACTTATATGAATTAAATGAGATGCTTCCCACCAGGGACTGGGCGAAGCCGGGCAGGGACAGACAGACAGATAGACAGACAGATAGACAGTCGGGAACGGGAACTTATATGACTACTTATATGAATTAAATGAGATACTCCACACCAGGAGCTGGACAATGCCGGGCCGGGTCAGACAGACAGACAGACAGACAGACAGACAGACAGACAGACAGACAGACAGACAGACAGACAGACAGTCGGTAACGGGAACGAGAACTTATATGACTACTTATATGAATTAAATGAGATGCTCCCCACCAGGGTCTGGGCGAAGCCGGGCAGGGTCAGCTAGTATATATATATATATATATATATATATATATATATATATATATATATATATATATATATATATATATATATATATATACCTCTGAACACTCCCATTCCACTACGCGAGGCCCTTGTCATAAGGTCATTCTCGTGCGGCACGAGAAATTTCACTACTAAACACTGATGTTTCCGTGTGAAGATTTAATACATTTCATAATATGCACTTAATCTTTGACCTTAAATTATATACCGCCTATAAACAAACATTGAAATCTGCTGCAAAATCAAATTTTTTGTTTATTTTTTTTTGGGTGGGGGGGGGGTGGACATAATGATAAGGTTATATGCTAAATCACACCATTTTGCCTCAGTTGGTTACTGAGATATGGATTTTTATATGGGGAAAAAACAAATGTAGACTGACTTTAAAAAAAAAGAAAGAAATAGAAATCGATTTCATTGTACAGCGCGCTACGTGAATTACAGAAAGGCAGCCAAATTAATAACACAATTGCTGATCTACTATCATGGCTATAATTCCACATTTGATTTGTAACATTCAGTTACCCCCCTGTGTCTACATTGCTACCTACATAGATATATGATTCCGTCTCTTGAAGTGAGATTTCACCCAGGGAGATAAAGTTATCCTTCGCTTGATTTATTGTCATTATCTATGTTATTCCACGATACTTTTTAAAACATCACACATACACACACCTACACACAACGCTGTGACGTCCCATACAATGTTGTTAGTTTGTCCTGCATTTGATTTCGTCTGTGAAACACAAGGGCAATGCCATTAGCGAAATCCAATTCATCGAAATGCTTTGTCAGAGGAGGTCATTTAATTCCATTTCTGTATAGCTCGTTGTCATCTTCGTAATCCAGCCTACATTTAGCAAGAATAGTAGAGGTGAAAACAGACATCCCTTTCTCACTCTTGTTCTTATTTCGAATGCCTCTGTTAGTTTTTCCCCAATGAAAGCTTCGGCACTACATGTTTTTATATTTTGTTTTGGTTAAGTTAATAATTTCTGCGGTATTACATAATGTCTCATCAATTTCTAAAGGCCTAATAATTGCCCGCACATCCAAACTAAAGTGGTGAGTTCGGCTGGATGTTTCGCTCTATTATTATGCAAAGAGTCAGTTCATTGTTTGTCAATGGCATCACGTAGTCTTTCCAGGATGATCCTGTACATTTTCCCAGAAACTGACAATAACATTATTCCTCTATATTTGTCACAGTCCCATAAGTCCACTTTCTTTGGCAGCTGCGCCAGTTATCCTTCTCTCCAGTCAGCTGGTATTTCTTTAGCTTCCCGAATTTTACTAAAACAATCTGTGCAGAAATTCATTTGAGGTGGTTACTTTAGTTTTAATAGCGACTTATTATACATCTTCTGAAATGCAGCTATTGCTCTCAGTCTCAGTTACGAATATTCATTCAAAGGTATGCAATTAGTCGCATGTCCTTTACAGGTCGGGACGCAGAGGTGTTTCCAAGGCACCAGGGCCAGGTGCTGGCCAAGACCTACTAGCACAGTGGTTCTCAACCTTTTTTGGCCCGTGTCCACCTTCATCACATTTTTAGAACGTCATTCACCCCTTTCGTATTTCCTACCTAAAAATTTGGCCCGTGCCCCACTTCACCATATTTTCAGAACGTCATTACCCCCCCCCCCCCCGGCCCCCTTTCGTATTTCTTACCTAAAAATCCCACACCCCCCTTTTACACAGTATACGTAATAATGGAAGCTAAATTTAATAGCACATACCAAAACAAGTCTAAACGTCCACATAAAACGTGATTTGTGGGTCTACTTACTTTATAAAATGAATTTTAGAAGGGTAGACGTACAGAACCGTAAAGTATTAAAGGAAAAACAATATCAAATAATCGGTTCTTGTATTAACACGATCTTGAAATAATCTTAACACCCCCCCCCTCCCCCCCCCCCCCCGGAATTCTTAAAACTCAACCCGAGGGGGGGATTCCCTACCGTTTGAGAACCACTGTACTAGCACGTCCTCGTAGTGCGTCCTGGGCAACAGGTTCCTTCAGTGTCCTGGCTAACGTAGTAAGGATCGCTGATTCTTCCGAAGCCGGAGAGTATCTGCCTTCACGGCGAGGAACCACCAGTCTGCACACCAATAAGCCAGACATGGGACCACGGATACTCACGCAAACCTTAGGTCCGGTATGACATCACACTGATGTTGGACAACAGGATGTCTTCATCCGACATATAGGACCTTGCGCTGGAGTTCATAGCTAGCGGACACAAGCAAGCAAGCAAGCTTTACAGGTCATCTCAATCAACCATAGTTTTTGTTGCTGTTTTTATTTTTATTTTTTATTTTTTTTATTGTCTAGGCAATGTTACATTCAATAGTTTGCCATTACTTTCTGAATGACAGATGGTCATTCCATTGTGAAAATCAACTCAAAGCAACCAAATCACCTGCAGCTGATTTCGAACACTATTTCAGGATTGGAAATATGTGTTCACTACCCATGAGCTACATCGCCTAATTAAAGTATGATTGCTGCCTCATATTTGAATTTAATAACTTGTTAAGTATGTTTTCTTCTATCGTAATATCACATTTTGGTATTTTCTTTTTCTTTGATATAACCATCGTTTCTTTTTAGAGTGATCATTAGAGAGAACAAACTAATGTACTCGGAATAAAACTCCCATAGTCCTTTAAGGAATATATGAGGGAGTTAATGGAAACGACTAAGAAAGGACTTAATTCTCTGACAGTCTTGGTGGCGCTGGAGATGGAGAAAGTAATGGTGTACACACTTTACCAGCATCTGATCATTTAGGTGATTGAGTATGGTCTTCGAATGCTCACAATATCACATAGCCTCCTGGTGAAGATATACTGGAAGGCCCCGTTTAACGTCTGGGTTACGTTCTTGGAAAACGCGAATTTAAGTGAAACGACGTATAGCGAAACACTATTTCCCATAGAAGTAAATTAAATACAGTGTATTATGTAATTTTATTATGATGGTTGTTGATATTTATTGGCTAAACAGAGGTGTGTTGGAGGGCAAGCGGTAGAATTATTTTGACGTAGAGACATTAAAACCACGATTCGCTCAAAAACTATTATCAGCACTATTACTGCTCTTTCTTAGCTAGATCTTCATAGCGATACTTTGCTTTCTCTTGGTTAACCATCTTGCTCAAAGGAATATTCCGTTGGTTCTGGTCTTTAATCAAGACGGCTAATAGTGCTTACATGATCTCCAAAAGAGTGCTTCTGGTACGAGTGATCTTGGAAGCACTCAAAGGAGTTACGCTTTTAGCACCCTCTTTGATTTTGACAGCACCTGCACGAATTGTCCTTACCGTGGTTGGAGATATACCATGGACTTTACCGATATCAACAGCCCGATAGCCAGCCTCAAAACGACGTAACACATCTAACTTCACCTCAAGAGTAACACTTTTCCTGGTTCTCTTACAACCAGACACATTATCAGCACTTACTGTGCGCTTTGAACTCATAATTATGGGTGATGACACGATAAACTCCTGGACAAACGCACTGCACAAAATGTAAAATGGCGACGTTTACGCAGCATAGCAACACAAAGTAGACGACACATTCACCCGTGTGTTGCCGGGGCCCATAAGGGAAGCAAAGAATAGCAACACTGAAGCCTACCACGCATGTCGTAAGAGGCGACTAAGGAGGCGTGATGGTTCCGTCTCCCTGCTACTGAGTGAGTGCGTGGCGCGACACTGTGAGCTGTGAGTTTCGTGTGAAATGCTTTTGAATCTGCCCGAGGTTTTTTGGAACGTGACTGCATGTTCGGAGCGATGGCAGATGGCTATGTCCCAGAGTTGACCGGTTCTTGCCTTATGCAGAAATGCGTGGCTGCTGGGCTTCTGGTTGACTGCCACTGCCATCGATGATGAACTGCATTTTGTGGACTGTGTGGGTGAACATCTAGGAAACATCCAGTTGGGAAAATGACTGCCGATTCCATCAGAGATGAATTGGGTGTTTTGTGGGGGACTATTGTGTTGACATTCTGGCGGCGGCATTATGCACAGTGTATCTGTGCGGGCTGTTGTTTGTCAAGACTCCTGTCTTTTCCACTTTTCACATTGGGCAGTGGGGAACATTTTGTGTGATATTCACTGGCACAGGAACGGAGCATAATGGGGATGACCCGTTGCTGTGAAGTTGGAACTGCGACTAACTGACTAACTAGTAGACGACATTATGGCGGAACGTAGCGACGTAAAGTGAAGTTACGTCCCATTGTGACAATGACGTTATAGCGAAAGTTCGTAAACCGAAGCAACGTATAGCATAGCCTTCCTCTAATGCATATAAAATGAGACCACGCGAGCAATTCTCCATCGTGAAAGACATACATCTGTATAAAGCTTTAAATAATACCAAAGAACATAAGCCGCAGGGAGGCAGATCTTAGATGGCACAAGGTGAAGATGCAATCAGTGAGGCATGTGGAATCGGCAGAATAACGCGTGGAAAAGAATGGGCTATGGAGCCAACCAAGAATGAAACGATACATTGAGTTGAGGGAGTCTTAACCAGTGGATAATTTTAAATACCTAGTGGCATATAATGGGCTGCGGGTGTTACAGAAGTACTAAAGTGTTAGTACTTTAGAACTCCAGACTGGTGATGAAATTATATATACTGCTGGGTTTGTGGTAAGAGTTTTAAAAAATGGGTGGGATGTTATTGCTAAGACAAATGAACACTATTTAAGAAGATGGTATTTGGTATACGACTATACACATGGAAAAACCCTGATAAGAGAATACGCAATCAAAATTGACTACATACTTATTAATAAAATATTTAGAAATGCGTTAATTAATGTAAAATGAAGTTATGTCCCATTATGAAAACGACGTTATAGTTCTTTACATTAATTTCTGGTTCTGGAGGTCGTAGTCATGTACCACTATTGGGACAAATAACGGTAAGATTAAAGAGAGGGGAAAATGGATAAGAACTTGAGACAGAGGTTCTGAAAGTAGATAAAGACATTCAAGAACAATACAGAGTTATGATGAAAAATAGGTACAATGCAATAGCTAAAATACAGAGTATAAATAAACGATGGGAAATGTTAAGGGTCTCCATTCATCAAACTAGCAAAGAAATACGTATTACCGTGAAGAAGCCAATTAGCTAAGAAAAAGTGGATGAATGAAGAAATCTTAATGCTGATATAAAAATGACAAACAAGACTATGCTAAGATAAAGAAAGAAATAAGAGATAAATTAAATTCCATTAACAATACAAAAAATATGCACAGACAAAATCAATGACTTTACGGGAAGAAAAATGAGAATAAATGCAGGGTGTTTGAAATAAAAAAAAACAGGAAAGATATTGGAGGAAGGTGCTATAAGGAAGAGGTGGAATGAGTATATAAGAGAATTATATGATAGAAAAAGGGAAGAATTAACAGAAGAAAGTAACTTAGAAGGCCAACCTATTCTAAAAGAAGAAGTCGCTGACGCTGTAAAACATATGAATAAAGGAAAAACAGATGGGACAGATGAAACCACAATAGAAGAATTAGAAGTATTGGGAGAATGTGGAGTAGATATATTAACCAAAATGTTGAATGATATTTACAGCAGTGGATATTTACCGAGCGATATGCTGAAATCTGTATTTCTAGCAATACCAAAAAGACCAGGAACAATTGAATACAAAGATTTTCGTACATTTAACCTCATAAACCATGTCATTAAGCTTCTACTCAGAACTATAATGAGAAGAACAAGAAAGAAAATATAAACTGAAATTAGTGAAGAACAGTATGGTTTTGTAGAAGGAAAGGGTACTAATAATTATATATATATATATATATATATATATCTGGAGGACTGAAGAATTACTCCATGACTGGAAAGAGTCATTATTAATATCTATCTTTAAGAAAGGAGACAATTTCCAGTGTGAAAATTATAGAGGAATATCACTACTGTCCGTGAGCTATAAGATACTAGCCGCAGTATTACTAAATAGACTAAAACCATATTCAGAATACATATTAGGTGACTACCAGGCGGGTTTTAGACAAAATAGATCAACAATAGATCAGATATTTATCTTACGACAAATAGCTGAGAAAAATTGGGAATATAAAAGAGATCTCCATAACATTTTTGTGGATTTTAAAAAGGCTTATGATAGTGTCCATGGAATGCTATACGGGAATTTGGAATACCAAGTAAGTTAATCAACATGACCAGACTATGCATGGAAGATACTTATAATATAATAACATATAAAGGCAGGAAATCAGACCCTTTCCAAATAACATCTGGCTTGAAACAGGGTGATGCACTATCGCCGCTACTCTTCAATCTGCCTCTAGAGAAAGTTGTAAGGAAGGTAAAGGAGGAATGTGATATTAGAGGAACATCCAAGCTGCTTGGTTATGCAGATGATATAGATATTATAGGCGAAAATGGACAAAAGACATTGGAAATATTGACTCACTTAAAGGAAAAAGCCCAACAGATGGGGCTGGTTATCAACCAAGATAAGACAGAATATATGATAATTTCAAGAGAAGGAATGGCTAAAAACTCTGGCCACATACAAATAGATAATATGACCATTAAAAGAACGGAAACATACAAATACCTGGGTACAATCTTCAACTGCTCCAACATCATAAGGGAAGAAATACAAACTAGAATCAATTCTGGAAATAAGATATACTATGCACTACAACATCTCATTCATTCATTCATTCATTCAGTAGCATGTCCTTTGCAGAACCTCGCTCCCATAACAACCTTCCGGAAAACCTCTCGATCATAAGCAAGATGTCCCGCGTCTGATATACCCATCTGGAGATTATCCGCCACATCCTGCACCCATCTTCTCTTTGGCCTTCCTCTTCCTCTCTTCCCAGGCATATCAATCAATCAATCATGTGCCATGCCGGAAAGCGTGGGCGGTCATGATTCGCCATTTCACTCGCACACCAGAGTCGTGGATCAAGCTCAGTGTTCCTGTCTCGTCCATGCCATGTGGCCAAGCCATCCAGGTATTTTTCTCTCGGTCTTCCTCTTGGTCTGTTCCCTTCGATCTTGCCAGCTGTCACTAAGTTCTCCAGTCCATTTCTTCTCATAACATGTCCAAAAAATGTTGACTGTCTACGTCTAATTTCTCTAATCAATCTACGATTTTCATTTGTCTCTTGTAGTACTTGGTCATTGGTTTTTCTATCTGTCCATGGTATTCTTTGCATTTTCCCAAGAAACCACATTTTTGCAGCCATCATATGTTTTTCAGCTTGACTGCACATTGTCCAAGTTTCACATCCATACAAAAGAACAGGCTCTATGTATCCCCTCAACACTCTTTTTCTCGTTTCAATTGACATCATTTTATTGGTCAGAATGTTTTTCATCTTGCTAAAGGCTACTTTCGCAATGGCGATTCTTGTTCTAATCTCTTCAAGGCATCTGCCATCAGATGTTATGACTGTTCCGAGATAATTGAACCGATTCACTTGTTGAAGAATATCCCCATTTACTTGTATATTACAGGCATATACCCTTCCATTATTGTTCTCTCCAAACTTTCGTGATATTTCAAGTGACCGAAATATTTCAATTTTCTTTGTTTTATCGTCTTTAATAGCCAACCTTCTTCAATATTCAACTCTTGAAGTATGGATGCATTTGTTCTTTTCTTTGCCCAAGATACTCTTAGAACTCGTCTATAACATTTATATTCAAAGGCGTTTATGCGCTGTTCAGATTGTTTAGTAAGTGTCCATGTCTCACAGGCGTATGTTGCAATGGGAAAGATGCATGCTCTTAAAAATCTAATTTTTGTAGTTCTGTCTGTCCCACTCCATAATTTATTCAGCTGTTTTAGTCTTTGAAGAGCAATTGATAGTCGCCGTTTAATTTCTTTCATTGTGTCACCGTTGTTGGTAATCAATGACCCAAGATATTCAAAATTTTCCACCACCTCCAATTTTTCCCTATTAATGTATATTTCTTTCTCCATAGTAGTTTTATCTGTATGCATTATTTTTGTTTTTGCTATGTTAAGATATAAGTTGTGATTTTCACTATTCAGTTGGGTTGAGGCTATTACATTTTCTATGCCATCATGTGTTGTGGAGAGTAATACTGTATCATCAGCATATCGAATCTCTGGTATGTCATGACCGCCGATATTTAGGGCATCATATAGCTCCCTGTTTATATCATCTCTTACATTTCTCATTATATTTTCGCGTACAGGTTAAACAAATAGGGTGACAGCACGCAGCCTTGACGGACTCCTTGCTTGATGTCAAACCAATCTGATGTCTCGTCATCTATTCTAACTGCTTCTTGTTGGTCTAGATAGAGCATTTTTATGAGTTGTACTACATGTGATGGAAAGCCCATATTCCTCATGATTTCAACAAAGTTTCTGATGTTGTACACAGTCAAATGCCTTTGAATAATCCACAAAACATGAGAATAGGTTTACATTAAATTCTCTGCACTTCTCTATTATTAAACCCATGTTGAGAATGTGATATCTTGTTCCTCTTCCTTGTCTAAATCCAGCTTGAACCACGCTAATTTCTTCTTTCGTTTTCTTACGAAGTCTTCCCATTATGAGTTTTAGTAGAATTTTACTTGCATGACTGATCAGGGCAACAGTTCTATAGTTTGTGCATAATTTCAGGTTTCCCTTTTTTGGTATTGGAATGAAGATAGTTCTCTTCCAATCTTTTGGCCAAACACCATGTTTCCAAATCTTTGTACATAATGCATGATATATGTGAATGCTTTCTTCTCCTCCCGCTTTAATTAGTTCAGCTGGTATCTCATCACATCCAGGTGATTTACCATTCTTCAGGTTCTTTATAGCCTATGCAATTTCATCTAATGAGGGTTCAGGTTCTGTCTCTGCTGTCACTGGCTCATGTATCTCATTCATATCCTCACTGTCACTCACATCATACATTCCACTGCAGTACTCCTGCCATCTTTCTAGAATGTGTCTAGATTCTGTTAAGGTATTTCCCATCTTGTCACAGATAACATTCAATTGAGGTTGAACATTTCTTGTCAATAACTTCATTTCTTTGAACATTTCATAATTTCTTCCAGTCTTATGATATTGCTCTATTCTGGTACAGCAATCTTGTATATGTTCATTTTTGTCCTTTCTTGTGTTATTTCTTATTTCTCGAGTTAAAGATTTATACTTCATCCTGCTGTTATCGGATTCATCTCCTTTCTGTTTCAGCCCCCTTCGTTGTTTTATTAATTCTAACGTGTCTGATGTAATCCATGGCTTAAGTTGCTTTTTCTTGGTCGGAATTAGATCTTTGGCTGCAGTTATCAAGATATCTCTAGCCAGTTCATCAGGTGTCATTTCTTCTTGTACAGACATCAAGACCTCAAAGCGATTCCTAACTTCTACAGTGTATGCATCCGGTATTTTTGTGAGATCAAAACGAAGTGGCCTTGGTCCTCGGATAAGCTTTTTGAGTTTTAATTTCAGATCTGCTTCTAATAACTGATGATCTGTATCACAGTCTGCACTTCGTAGGGTTTTTGCAGATGTTATGCTTGATCTCCATCTTCTTTGTATTAAAATATAATCTATCTGATTTTTGGTAATACTGCCTGGAGACTTCCATGTGAAGAGTCTTCTTCGATGTTGTTTAAAAAGCGTGTTGGCTGTCGTTAACTCATTTTCTGTGCAAAATTCAATTAATTTGTCACCTGCATCATTTCTATTTTCTAATCCAAATTTTCCTAAAACGTGTCTCTCATTTTCAGCTCTTCCTGCACCTACTTTTGCATTAAAATCTCCCATTATTATTGCTATATCATTATGACCAATCTTATTTAATGTGTCTTGTAGTGTGTTGTAAAAATCTTCAATTTCGTCCTCCTCTGCTGTTGAAGTAGGTGCATATATCTGTATGAGAGTTGTGTTTTTTGGACGGCCTTTAAGTCTAATGGTGAGGATTCTATCACTAACTGGATTATAACCCATTAAAGCCTTTGCAGTTGTCTTATCTAAATAAAATGCCACTCCACTCTGGCCTCCGACGTCTCTACCAGAATAAATGAAAATACTTCCATTTTCAGTTGTAAAATGTCCCTTGCCGCTCCAGCGATGTTCACTAATTCCTAAAATTTGAATGTTTAACCTCTCAATCTCATCACACACTACTTTAAGCTTTCCCTCATACAAACTTCTCACATTCCACATTGCTATTCTCACTCTGTTTCTTAGTCTGACACAGGGGATTTCCTTGGTAACACAGTCAGGATTAACTCCGTCATCACGATTACTAGTACTGGTCCCTGTGTCACACTCTTCCCCAGTGTTATCTGATCTGCCTGGTCTGGGGGTCTCGCCACCAAATCCCTTTCTTATTATGTTTTCTTTCATGGTTGTTATGGTTTCTTGGCAAGTTTTGCAGAAGGTAGTTTGCCATTGCTTTCCTTCTCAGCAGTGACTGTACTAGTCGGTGGCCATAGCTCATCTACTGATGAGATCATCTGTTTATCGCCGCAGAGTGCAAGACCATAACCAACAACAATCTGTCAGCTGCTCTCACACTCCATCCACCACCTGCTTCCATGGCTTCACGTAACCTGATCGGGGGGCTAAACGGGTACTCCACCTTGCCCAAGGGTGTCCCGTAGACTAACGGAGGAAAGGAGGCGTCTTACATCTCCTTTGATAGGGGATACCCCTACCCCGCTAACACCAAGATCACATTATACAAAACACTGATCAGACCAGTTGTGCTGTATGGCTCTGAAACCTGGAGTACAACTAAAGGAGACGAAGCCTTGTTACAAACCTTTGAGAACAAAGTCTTAAGACGCATCTTTGGGCCCATTAGGGATACACAAAGTGGAGAGTGGAAAAGAAGAAGCAACAAAGACATTTATGATCTGTTTAAGTCCCCGCTAATCACTGGTATCATGAAGGCTAATAGACTACAATGGCTGGAGCATATAGAAAAAATGGAAGATATTAGGGAAACAAAACTCGCTTACACTCAGGACATAAATGACCGTAGACCCCGAGGTAGACCAAGAAGACGGTGGAGAGATAATATACATACAGTCCTACAGGCACTTGGAATCAGCGACTGGCAAGAGAAGGTCAACCAAAGAGACGAATGGAGACAGCTTGTATCTGCAGCAAAGAAGGAGAAGAAGAAGAAGAAGAAGAAGAAGAAGAAGAAGAAGAAGAAGAAGAAGAAGAAGAAGAAGAAGAAGAAGAAGAAGAAGAAGAAGAAGAAGAAGAAGATCATTATAAACTTCAATGTAAGAGTAGGAATGTTCAAGAACGCTTTGTTATACTTTACACCTACGGTACTTTAAAATAATCTATCATCTCCTTTTGTGTCTTTGAGGCTTGAGCTTTCTATGCGCCGATGTTCCGTATCTTACGCAGAAATTGGATCTGTGTTGCATTTACCTCCTCTCGCATTTCAAACCAGTCGATGCACTTGATAACATTGTTTTTGCTTCTGAGTGGCTAGGTGTAGGCTTTTGGTTAAGAACTGATCCCTCATCGTCATCAATTTCTTCTTCTTCAATGGTAGTCTCACTAGAAACAACTTCATAATAGTTCAAAATCTCAAAGCCTCCATCCATTTTGTCACATTCCATCCAATCTGCTACTTTTTCTAGGGTAATGTTTTTGCTATTTAGCCCTACATTGTTGCACAGTTGCACAATTTAGTTACCACCGACTCTTACGGGCTCTTTCAGCAGTTAATAATTCCTGCCATTGAGTATGGTTTGGGGCTACTGACAATATCAAAGAACCAGCTTGCAAGGTTGGAGCGGATACAGAATGCGGCCATGCGGGTGATCTTGAGATGCTCAAAGAACACAAATTATATACATGAGGCATATCCTCGCGCGACCAACACTGGCGGATAGGCACAGGGTCCTTCAATCCAAATGGTACCTGAGAGTTTCTGCAGATAGGGATCACCCCCTGCATGAAGCTATAGATATCATTAAGGGTCATAGACTAAGTAGGTCCTGGATGGCACAGGCAGAAATTTCTATACGTCAGGTGTGTGATATAGTGACCATAAATTGTGAAAAGGTGTGTGTTGAAATACCTGAAGACACGACGGACTGGCACAATATAATAGTAACACTGGGTCGTGAGTGCAGAGAATGGGCGAAGTGCCTCACAGACTTTGAGGTGCAACAACTGATTCAGAGCTACCCACATCAAGGTGACATTGTAATCTACACTTATGGGTTAATGGTGAGAAACAGACGTAGCCTGTGTGGTTTCATTGCGAAGGCTAATGAACCATCCTTAAAAAAATAGTGTCTGTCATATAAGACTACGACCTCCGGCATGAGAATTGAGATGGAAGCAGTAACATGGACATTTTTAGAGGAGACCACTGCAACACACACTGTATTAATTACGGACTTGGTGAGGTTGTTAAAGGAATGTTTAGTGTGGATTGGCTAACTTCGCTTCAGAGGTCACAGATTGTGAGAACTGTATGGATTTTTTGCCCTGGCCATGCGGGAGTGCGGAGGGATGAACATGATGATAGGCTTGCAGGAAATAAACCTCTTGGTGGTAGATTACCTATGGACAACGGTGAAATAGCTGGGCGCCTGTGGGGCCAGGTGGAGAAGGTTGGGGAACATATTTAGAAACCGTATGTGGACAATATGAGATCGTGTGAGATCGGCAGGGTTTCTGGAGGGTAAATTGAGAGGGAAGAGCATGAGAACTTTAAATCAGATATCGGTGAGAATGATTAGTAGTGTGACTCTTCGCTGGTCGTTGAACGAGGGAACGGAACGCGTATTGGAATGTCCTGAGTGCAGTGATGTCGGTTCTTAGCTCAACTCAACTCAATTCTCCACCCTGTCAAACGAAGCCAGATATTCCATCCAATCAGTTGTCACTTTCCGTAAAAATATTATATGAGCCCGTTAAAAGCACAGCATGTCTGGCTACGTTGATTTCCAACCTTGGGAAGACTGTCGCCCTAACCTCAACTTTCATTCTCATGTGAGATGTTGTATTAGCGTATACCAAATCATCATCATCATCATCATCATCATCATCATCATCATCATCATCATCATCATCATCTAGTGCCCTGCCAGCTGGCATAGGCGTTCATGGCTCTCCACAGATCTCGGTCTTTGGTGTTTCAGGATCAACTCTGCTGATGGTATTCCTCCATGCCACCGTCTCAGTCTATCCAGCATCATTTCTCTTGGTCTGCCTCTGCCTCTCTTCCCCTCGATCTTTCCAGTTGTCACGATGTTCTTCAGTGTCTATCTTATCACATAACCAAAAAAGCCTTTTGTCTCTTTCTTATTGTTGTATATAGTGTTCTAGTTACATTAGTCTCTTCATTAAATCGTTGTTAGTTACTCTGACAATCCAAAGAATTCGCAACATTCGTCTCAAAAACCACATCTCTGTTGCTTCTAAGTTCTTCCTAATTTGTTCATTTACATTCCAAGATTCGCTGCCATATAGCAAAAGTGGTTCTATATAGCATTTAAAAACTCTCTTTCTTATATTCATTGATAGCTACTTATTATAAAAGGTACTCTTCATTTCTGAAATACCTGCCCTATTCTGCTCTTAATCTATGTTGTACATCTTCCATCTGATGTTATAAATGCCCCTAGGTATTTAAAATTATCCACTGGTTAAGACTTTCCCCTTCAATTTCTATATCACATTTAGGTGTCACCATTTTCTTTGATATCACCATTGTTATTTTTTTTCTTGATATTCAAGGAGAGTCCTTTATTTGCACTCTCTGTTACTACAATGTCCAACAATTGTTGTAGGTCTGTTGCATTATCCGCCACTAAAACTGTCTCATCTGCACAGCGTATATTGTTTATATTATAACGTCCCATTATTATTCCTGGCTTCTCTTTAATCTCTCTCATTATTACTTCATTATACATAAATGAATTACCGACTATATAAATGTCCACGTTTAAGTAGAACTGTTAATTTCACCCCCCCCCCCCCCCCTCCACACAAAAAAAAAAATTGGTTTCGAGAAAGAATGTGTATTTTTAGTCATCCCGGAGAACAATCTCGCACATAATATGTTGCTACATGTCAACAATGGCTGCTAGTGGACGAAAGCTTAAAACTTTAACTTTAAAAAGAATATTGAGCTGGTGGAAGAGGTTGAACATAGTGGGAAGAAGAAAGTGGATATAGCTAGAGAATTTGGTATTCCAACATCGACACTTTCCGGCATTTTAAAGCATAAAGACCACTACAAACAATTGTTTTTCGAATGTCAAATCTACAGTGATAGGCAGAGAGCTAGAAGAACTGCTGCGTATGATTTTGTTGATGCTGCTCTTTTAAAATCGTTCACTGTGATTAGATCGGCAAATGTACCAGTAAATTGAGAACCCATATGTGGAAAGAATGAGATTGCGGGGGATCGGCAGGGGTTCTGGAAGAATCTCAAAACTGAGAGCGAAGACCAGGAGAACATTTAATCAGATAGCGGTGAGAACAATTAGTAGTATGAATCTTCGCTAGCTGTTGAACGAGGGGATTGAGCACGTATGGGAATGTCCTGAGTGCAGTGGTGTTGGTTCTTGACTCAACTCAACTCAATTCAACATGTACCAGTAAATGGGCCTTTACATATTGCGAAAGCAGAAGAATTTGCACGTCTTGGAGGTCAGACAGACTGGAATTGTAGTGACGGCTGGTTGGATCATTTCCAAAAACGACACTGCATCAGTTACAAGAATGTGTGTGATGAGATACAGTCAGTCGACGAAGCAACGACTCACTCATGAATAGAAGACGTGCTCAGACCTGCTTTAGCTAAATATAATTCTGCGGATGTATTTAATGCATATGAAACTGGATTATTTTGGAGATTGCTACCTGATAAAACATTTTCTTTCAAAAATGAAAAGTGTCATGGGGGGGGGGGGGGGGGGGGGAATAAAAAGAAAGAATAACAGTCGTTGTGTGTTCCAATATGGATAGTAGTGAAAAATGGCCTTTATTTGTGATTGGAAAATTTAACAATCCTCGTTGTTTCAAAGGCCTGAAAAAATTGTGTGTGAATTACAGAGCCAATTCAAAGGCATGGATGACATCAGAACTGTTCAATGAGTGGCTACAAGAATTTCATTATTCAATGGTGTGTAAACAAAGAAAAGTTCTTTTAATTGTTGACAATTGTTCAGCCCACACAAAAATTAACAATCTGAAGGCAACAGAGCTTTTGTTTCTGCCACCTAATGCAACATCAACACTTCAGCCTTGTGATCAATGTATCATTCAAAATCTGGAAGTTCTTTATTGATCCACAATGTTATCAAAACATGTGGGTCATATGGATGCTGACCTCATTTGTGATGATTTCAAGATAACCCTTCTTGATGCTATTCTTATGTTAAAATCTTCATGGGACAGAGTTTTACCAGCAACTATTGCAAACTGCTTTAGACAGGCTGGCTTCTTACCTGCAGTAGATGCCTCTGTAAATGAGAATTCCACACCAATAGCGAGCAATGAGAGCAATGTTACTGACATTTCAGTGGGGCCATTACTTGCTAGATTTATAAAGAGCTGACCATTGATCCACAGGAGTTTGTGAACACTGACAATGATGTTTCTACTATTGCCACTCTTTCAAGCACTGATATTATAGGGTTATGTATGCCAGTCATTCAACCAACAGACCCTTCCAGCCCTGACTCTGATGATGAGGATGACTGTGGGCTGCAAGCACAACATGTATCTCAGTCAGATATTTGGCATCAATTGACAAAATTGACATTTACATGATGCAGAATGGATGTTCAGATGATGCAGTCTCACCATTTTGTGCCTTTAAACAGGCAATGGGAAGACATTGTTCACACAAGTCAAGAAGCAAAGCAAAATCACAGACTTTTTCTTTAATTAATTTGGAAATTTTCAAAACTAAACATTTCAACATTTCTGATTTTGTATTGCTATTTATTTGTTCACTACCTGTGTTTCCTAAGTGGTACAATCATGTTACTCAATGCTACTGTATGGTACACATCTATTAGTGTAAATATGTGTGCAGTCTGGAAAAGTAGAATTTCTGATAAGTAGAACAAATTCCTTCGGCGACTTCTACTTATCCAGACTCCACTGTAGTACCCGTTAGTATATTTCTGTTGTAAACAGGAGTGTGTGAATTGAGGGAGTTGTTAGAAGTTGGGAAAAAAATAATTATAGAGTTTAAGGTTAGAGTATTATTTTTTTGTCTTGTAGACTTTTCTACTAAAAGTCTAGAAATAACAGAGTAGGGTATTTGTAATAGAGAGACTGTTACATGGCAATTGGGTTGGACTCAGAAGGGCAGGGGCTAAATCAGGAAGGCAGATTACTGGATAGGGTTTCCCCAAAAAGAGAACGCCATCTAAAACGAACTAAATGGTCACCATCCTGACGTAAATAAAAACGGGGAAATACGTAGGATGGTAACCAGAAGGCAAGAGTAAGTTACGTTCTGAAAACGATTGGGGAACCATCTAGTTTTGTGATTGCCTTGTTACCACCTAGGGAAATTTAAGTAATTCTTTCGGATATAATGAAGGTTTTTCATCGGTTCCAGAAAGCTTATTAAGAAGTAGAATTGAAGCGTTACCGTTGTTCTGAATAATGAAGTAAGACACCATGAGAGGAGAATACTAATCAGAACAATCCATTCAGTATGTTGAACCAAGTAGAGGAAAAGCAGAGGCGGAGTGATAAACCCAAGTATGTACCATGCAAGTTGGTTAACTGCCATGCAAATTGGTTAACTATTTTTGATATAGGCCTACGAGGCCTGAACCTGTAAAACTTTTGTATTGCTTCAACTTTATTAATTGCCACCCGGGAAGAATGAAAGCTCAATAAACCATGGAGAAACTTGAATATCAATTCTTGATTTGAATGTATGCAGGTTGGTTGGATTTTCCAAGTTATATCGTTTACTTTGCAGGTTGATCACAATGTCAAAATACAACCATGATGTTACACAGTCGCGAGGGAAAGCTGTACCCACGTACGAAATAGGCCAAACACGCAACATTTTCATGCACACCCTCTATTGCAATGGCTGGAGTGCATTGGGGCGGTGAGCCCTAACGCTGTTATACCCACCTTAGGCCAGACAAACTGATGTAGTGGGCTGGGTCGAGCCTATACACCCGCATCCAGGTGTCCCGGAATCCCCCGAAGACGTCGGCTAGTAAGAGGACGTCTGTTTTCATGTACAAGTCGTGGTAGTCTCCAAGCGTTTTTCAACTGAGATCCTGCCACACTTTTTGAGCATGGGCATAGTCGGCATCATCGATTACTTCTCAGGTGAGCTTGCTGTAGAAAGCCTCTTTGGGTGGTAGGTGTTCTCCACCAAATCGTTCGAGGCTGTCCGTGTATTCGGAGAAGGAGATGTCTGCCACAATTGCTTAGTGTGGCCCTGAACTTGCTCATTAGCGTTGCCCAGGGGGTGCGTTTCTGTATATCACATGTCTCACGTCTTGGGACTATGTCGTCACCACCGCGTCTTACGGCCATTGATTTACCACTGAGGGTGCGCGACAACTCACTGAGGTTCCCCACTAGTGTTTCTAGGCAGCTGTTCATGAACTGTAGGATGTCAATGAATTGCAGCTGTCCGATTTTGAAGGAGGCGTACTTCTGTATGTTGTTTAGCATGCATGTGATCGTTGCGTTGTCTACGTCTTCAGCATACCACCCACCATTTCTCTTCTTCTTGTACATGGTTCTCTTTCCCAATCCAGCTTGCCGGCTGCCTGCATAATGAGGTGGGGGTCATATCCTCTTAGTTTGTGGAAGACTACTGGCACCCTCAGCTTGTCTTTAGAGATGCGCCATGTCAGAATACAGGCATTGTGGTCTGCGCCTCGGTATTTACTGGTAATATGGCAGTGGTCGCTTACCTTATCCCCCTCCAGTGGTTCTTCACAGATATGGCAGGTCGTGGCAGCGACGAATTTTTCGTTGTCTTTTCACCCAGCACCAGCAGAGCTGGTCGATGCAACCGACTGCGGATGGTGGCCAGCTCTCGTCCCATACATCGGAGAAATTCGTCGGCGGTGTCCTTTCCCCGATATATGACTGGGTCTGTGATGATGCCGTCAGAGCGTACTATGGTGTAGCCGAAGCCACATGGTGGTTGTTCCGCGAGTAGACGCATGTTGCTCTGACTTGAGTCCATTGCCGCTCCCTGTACTGGAACGTTCAACGTCTCAAAATCTGCGTATATGATGTATGGCACCCTCATCTGCCTTTGGTAGAAATTGAATTTCATGGCGTTGTTTCCCTCCTCAGGCATAACATTTACTTGACAAGCCGTGTTGATATCTTGGCCTAGTGGCTCATGCTGATTCAAGAGATTCTGGGTGGAGTATACGTGGAGGCAGCTGAGACATGGATACTTCTTCTCCTTATGTTTGCTGTTTGCGTATAACAGACGCTCCATGCTCTTGATCCAGACATAGTGCATATTTTCATCCTTACTCAGGAGCTTAAGGTTGAATTAGTTTCGCTTGTTGGTGCATTTCCGGAGTTTCACTGGTCCATTGTCCCACCCAAAACGTTGATGGCTATAGTGGGGTTTTGGTTCTTAAATTTGCTGATGCTGGTCAGCTGCAGGAGAATGTAATTCCTTCACAGTTTAGCTCACCCAGGTGGTTTATATAATGGCACACTTTATCTACATTGTCGGGTGCTGGGTGGAGGACTGAGAGGATGACCCATTTAAAGCTGCGGTTGTCCTAATTCTTCACATTCACAATACAATTCTTTTTCGCGATGGCCTCGGGGGTCTCAAAGTAACTAGAGACTTGGAATGGTTGGTATAGTAAAACACGAAGGTCAAGCTGCATACACGCATCGTAACTCCATTCCAAACCTTCTTCGGTGAAGCATTCACTGTCTGCGAGTATCTTAGTTCTAGCTTGGTCCAGCCCCTCATTAATATCCCCCTCATACAGTACTTCGTGGTTCCTACTTCCATGGTATGCGACCGCTGTTATTCTTTCACCTTCTGGAGTGTTGCGGTATTATTTTAAGTGAAGACACACGTGCGTTTTAACACTACAATACATCCCTAGCGCTTTCTGTACCAGCCTCTTTGTGGCCAGTCTCATAGCGTAGAGAAACGTCTCTGGGTTGTCGTATTCGGTGCCCTCGGTGGCGACTGCTTCACAGTCTCTCATCCCCCAAGCAACCACTCATTTGAGTATGTATTCAGGCGCATTACCAAAGAACGCCTCCTTCTCGACGATGATGTCTTGGATGGGGCGCTGGAGATCGGCGGAGCGCTGGCGATCGGCTTCGCGCTCGGCACGGCGCTCGGTGCGGCGCTGGCGCTTGGCTTGGTGCTCAACCTGGCGCTTGACTTGGCGCTCAACCTGGCGCTCGACTTGGCGCTCAACCTGGCGCTCAGCGCGGGAGCGGCTATTTACAAATCTCAGGGCTGCGGCAATCTCTTCTTCGAGGTGCTCCCTATTTAGTCTGGTGTTTTGCTCGAGCAGGTGGGCACTAATCTACTCACGCGCTCTGGTTATTTCTCGCTCAAGAGTGGCTTTCCTCCTCCCACTATATGGCATCCCATACTCGCTTGCTTGCTGTTGTAGCTGCTTTAGCTTAGGCATTGCTAAATATATATTTCACCGGCTTCTAATAGGCAGATGTATATATAGTACACAGGTGACTTCACCTCTCTCTAAATAAAAATTCAATCCACTGTAATCTTGGCAATTCGTCGGATCTCTGCATTGTAGTCCCTTACAGTATCTTCATACTAAATTCAGTGATACTCCTTGTTATATCCACAGTCTTTACATAGTTCTAAGAGTTTTGTAACCCCCTTCCCATAACTCCAACATGGTTTAGTGCAAGAACCCTTCCGTAATAGGGCCGCATGTACTTTACAGTACTCCCTCATATAGCTACGCTCACAGAGCTCTGTGGAATATAGCCGTAGCTACTTACACTTGTTCTTTGCAACACGCATCTCGGTATAACAAAAGATTATAACACTAAATCGGTGGAGCGCCCGCCACTGGAACTCGCCTGCTACGTAATAAACTTTACAACTCAAGTGCTGCTAGAGATTAAACCAGCGCGCGCGTTTATTGCACGTGTCTCGCCCAGGCCTTTTTTTTTTGGGGGGGGGGGGGGGTCTCGATTGTTAATTCTTGTCCCGATCGTTAATTCCGGGGTGCCCAATTTTAGCGGAAGAGGTGTCGACTGGCGCACGATTTGTCTCCTCGGGGCCCTTCGGGTGGGGCCCCGGGGGTGGGCCCTTTGGGGGGGGGGATTACCCTGCACTTTTGACTGTGACCCCTGGGAGAGTTATTTTGGCTTCCTACGGCTCTCATACCCCTCTGTATCCAGAACCCCCTTTACAATCTACTGAAGGGATCGCAGACCGGCACCGGTCCGCGGACCACCACTTTGGAAAGCACTGGTCTAGAATATGGGAACGCCTAACACGTCACACACCAACAGCGGTATCTGCTGTGGAACTGCATTGCCTTGTACAGGGTGTATTTTTAATGACTGTGCAGTGTTTGAAAATATTCCCGGTCCAAGTTGTGTATTAATCTTCTGTAAAGTTCATGCAACATAATAGGTAAATACAAATCTTGGACCGGCAATATTTTCAAACACTGCACAGTCATTAAAAATAAACCCTATATTACTAGAACTAATACTTTTTCGCGTTGAGGTGTCAATACTCTGTGCCTGAAATATAACATTGAAATACTTCATGCACACTGGGATATGGATGCCAAATACCATATATACAATTCTCGAATCTCACCTACCTTCAAACTCTAAATACAAAGACACCGCCTAAATATGCCCATAGGAAAATGGCAGTCATTAACCGAAAGTATAACATTCAATTTCCACGGACTACGTTTTTACTTTTTAGTTTCCAAAATGTATGAAATATTGCAAACAAATATAAAAACGATGCCTATAGTAACTGCCGCTGATTTAAGAAGATATAATCTGTGTACAGCCCCCCCCCCCCTTCCCCACACACACACACAAATGGTAAAAGCTGTGTCCACTAAGTATACACAAATGTCAGTAACCTTTCGTTATCACAAAAAATGCACTAGACATCCACATGTTGGTGCAGAATTATCTCAGAATGAATCTGTGTTAGTTGCATATCCTTTACAGGACGTCGCAGTCAACACCAGCATTTTTTTTTTTTTTTTTTTTTTGCTGTTGTGATCTCTTGGCAAGTTTACTTTCAGTAGTTTGCTATTGCTTTCTGAATTTATGTACTTACCTTTAAAAAAAAAAAAAGGAGTCATCTTTGCCAGTTTGGTGTTAGCCACATGGCAGTCGGTGCTGCCTAAGCCCATTCTCGTCCACCCGCATCTGAAGCATCTAAGTTTAGCATAGAGAATGAAGTATGTTGTCATATTTTACATATAACTAAACATTAAAGTCAAAGGGTGTTCAACTATTATATGTTTTTTTATAACGTTACACATACAGTTACAAAGGCAGGTTAAGAAATATGCGGATAGTATATTCTTCGTCCACTCACTGGCGTATATATTTCATTTAATATTATGGCTGCAGAAAAATAAACGATATAAAATCTATCCAGTTAAAGGGCGAACGTGAAGATACAGTGAAATCCCATGTAACACACATGCACATGATTGACCCATACCGTTTTAGAGAACTTGACCTATGCAGACATTGCAGCAACTTAGCTGACAAGCTATCAGAACACAGCTGACAGAGAGCTACTTGTAACGAATAATATAATAGATCTACGCTTCGCCTCTGTAACATCTAATACTTCAATGGTTGTGAAAATATCACTGGTTTCCTGTTGACATTGTCCTCGGACAGAAATACATCAATTTGTTAGCCATTACCCTCAATTATTGGAAGTGCCCGAAGCTGCAACGCTTCAGACTCATATACCCTACGATGAAGAATCTATGTAACGTTATCGATTCTGCAACCATCATTTGCTAAAGTAAATGAAACAAATAATGAAACGCACTCTGATAGACATTACTCAATGAGAATAAATAGTGCAATCTAATTTAGAGCAAAGATCACACATTAGAATTAACATGTAACAACGGCCGTTCGTCGTGGTCTAAAACCCCAAAAAGCCTTTGCGGGATGAAACGGTGTACGTCTTATTCCCATGAGGACGAATTGATACCAATGATTTTGTCAACATTTGACACGGCGCCTAAGCAATAACTGCAAGCAGAAATGTTCACATAGCCAGTTCCATTTTATGTAATATATCAAGTAATGTTTCCATGAAACTAAATGTTAAAATAATGGAAACTCATTTATTTTCCACGTAAACGCATTTATTTTCCAGCTCTGTAGCCTTAGATTTCCCATGCAATAAGTTACTTGACAAATGAAAATGTCCAGTGTGCAGAGATGTGCGGCATAATGTAACATAGCAACATAAACTGAGATAGGATGTAGCGTTTGTGTCGTCAATGTTATAACGAACGTGATATGTCAAAGAACTCCTTCGTTATAGCATATATTATTTCCAGCATACATTGAAGCACTTGTATGCAAGGGTTAAGCCCTTTCCACACCCAAAGTCTTTGGTTATGTTAACATCCAGCACAGTCGCTATATACCTAAGCCTTTCCTCTGTTATATATATGTCGCCTACTCATACATTATTTTTAAATCATGTTTCATGCTGATGAGATTTTGTTTTTACTCTTGCTCGCTTTTAACTCAAATGTAGTCCATACACTTCTAGTATTCTAGTAGTGTGTATGGACTGAATTTTGCGTGTGGATTAGCTTTACATATTAACAGTGTTCCTCGCAATCAGGCGTACCCACTCCGAATTCAGGGGTACGTGTAATTAACGTCCCCAAGACAACGACGATAGGTCAACATTTTAGTCCAACTGCCCGGTGTAGGGGTTGAACCCCTTACCTCGGCATCACCACGCCAGCTGTTTAAGAACACGTGTTCTTATCCATTCGGCCATGCTGACCTGCTGATGAGATGAGAATGTCTCTCGCTTGTGTGGCTAGCTCGTCGGGTGTAATATCCTCTTTGTTCTGCCATTAGCACCTCAGATTTGTTTTGTAGGTATTTTTGCGTTGTATGTTATGTCAGAAGTCGGGGTGCCCCACCGGCTAGATGAAAGTATTATTCACTGGCGAGCAACCCCCAATAGTCAGAAACTGACTAGGGACAAAATCTATATGGCTGAACTACAGATTAAGCCCTGAATATCCAACGTACAGCTCCAAGTGGCTCGTTACAAAATGAAATGAACTGTGCTGAATATTCGCCAAGGTATGGGAAAGAGAAGGTTAGCTAAGATAGATTTTTACGTCTGAATTAAAGTTTAAGGACAACTATCCTAGTACAGGTTTTTCTCCCTGACTGCTCCTTTCCTTGGTGTGTAAGTGAACCCCCACCAATGTACACACACAACACGTATGCACAATTGGAATTAAAAGATAACGACAGAACTATGAGTTACAATACTACAACATTTATTTACTAATCATAATCATAGACATCTGATGGTTCAAGATGAGGATGATGAAATCATATACATATTGATATTGATGACAAACATTACGTAACTTTACTTGTTACTCGATCTATCTGGATCTGTGGTCCAGATCCCCACTCTCCAGTAGACACACACAAAAGAAACAGCTTGCCGGTATTCTGACGATCCTGTCAGTCCTGACACTCCTAGTCAGTAGTCTCTAGTCTTGAGATCTATAACATAGGTGCTCCTTGTGAGAGCTTGAAAGAAAGTCAAGAATGTGTTATATCAGTTCTACATCAGCGCAATCCTAATTAAAACATATCATAACACAAACATATACAATGACCAGTCTGGCCAAGTTTATCTTCCAGCTCTACTGCGTTCACCATCCTCCTTCTCCCTACTGTCTTTAGTCTGGGACGGGCTTTTCAAGTGTCTCATACGCCTGTAATGATTACATTTCTGCCGCCCCATGTCCATGTCGCTAATACAGAAATTCTGTGTCGTACAGCCGCTCTGTCCAAAATTGGTTTAGCAGCTCACAGGATCGGTAATGGTATTATAATAATGCCTGATCATTCGGGCTTACAAGCCGTGACCAGTAGCTGTGCCAGGTTTCCATGGATTACCGTGGACGCACGCCCACAATACACTGAGAAAGTTTAGCACCCTATACCAATTGTGGGTAATGTCTGTACCATTACACCTCTGCTTCCAACACAATCATTGGCCAATGGGCCAATACGCAGACAATAGCATAACACTTCATATTGGTAGGTTTGCATATGACAAATCAATATATCAAACATCCAATACACATAAACATATTGATTAAACTAGACATATTATGATACTTTAACATCATAGCATAATGCACTAGTTAGTTTATGAAATTACACATACATACATCCAACATATCCGTAAACATTATATTACTTCAAGATGGACATCTAATGATACTCAACATAATAGCATCAGGCATTATTAATGAGTACTAATATTGTATAGCTACAAAATGAGATATACAACAAGTCTAATTGAAGTTACCACACAGACCAGCCATATTTGCTGAGCTGCCCGGTTTAATCACGACTTAGTTACTGCTGTTGTAAGAATTAAATAAATAGTCAGTTGACTATATTCTGTACAACAAATGCACACACCAAAAGGAGACTAGTCTAGTTTAGAAAGAAATGGCAAGCATCTGCTACGACACCTCAAGTATATCTAGACAAGATCTGCCTTTCACAAGTTTCTCCTTCTTAGAAGAGCAATACATGAAGCACAATGATATTGAACACAGAACTTAGAAAGAACACTCAAGTAACCTAAGACAATGATAGTTCTTGAAATAACCTAGATCAGATATAGACTGAAAGTTCATATGTCTAAAAGACTGTTGCATAGTTACTAAGAAATCCTTCCTAGAAGCCAACATAATAATCATGCATATGACTACAGACATTGAGCTGGCTGCCTACCTGTTCTGAAGTCAGACTTAATCTAAATGGAACATGTCTAGTGGGGTTTTTATACCTAGCCTAGCAGTAGACACTTATCTCCCAGGAATACCATTCCCAATTCTTCTTATCTCCTCCTGACGTTAATTGCAATTAACTCCAAGTCTGTCCAGTCATAACAATTCTTTCTGCATGCACACTAGCCTTCACACCTGTGGGTCTGACAATTATTAGCCCACTGAGTCTTATCAGTGATTTCACACCTTGCGCCTCTAGTCTCTACCAGATGGGGTCAGCCATCGCGGTTCGGCGATTTCCTAGCTATTCTTATCAGGTGTCATGTCAAGGGAACAATTAGGTTCTCATGGTCAACAGCCAGTTTACAACTCTGTTGGTAAACCAGGTTTGCTTGCGTCATGCCTGGTTGGTTTTAATTACTATTCAGTCCCCTGAGTCTGCCCTCCCGTCTGGCTGGATTGATAACCTCTGGGGGTGACCGGTACTGGTGTCAAATTAACTTCCCAAATAGAAAGCCATTCCTGGTGGTTTGTTTACTTGCAGGTTTTGCAAGCTTACGTCAAGACAGTATAGCCTTGAATATAGAGAAAACAGTTTTGTTCGTCTGTTGATCCTCTACATGGCCCATCAAAAGTGAACCGAAAATTGTTCTGGGAAGTAAAGGCTGCCAATTCGTGACATGTTATAGTGTAATTATCTTTATTTGCTGTTTGAGGCAAAATTGATTAGTTTATTGTGTGCTGATTGTGAGTGGCTTGCTGTTTCAGTTTGTGTGTTTCCTTCATCATCATCAAGTGCCGTGCCGGCTGGCATAGGCGTTCATGGCTCTCCATAGATCTCGGTCTTTGGTTTTCTGGATCAACTCTGCTGCTGATATTCCTCCATGCCACCGTCTCAATCCATCCAGCATCATTTCTCTTGGTCTGCCTCTGCCTCTCTTCCCCTCGATCTTTCCAGTTGTTACGATGTTCTCCTGTGATTCTCTTCTCATCACGTGACCGAAGAAAGATGTTTGTCTCTGTCTTATTGTTGTATATAATGTTCTAGTTTGATTAGCCTGTTTCAGGCAGTCGTCGTTAGTTACTCTGGCAGTCCAAGGAATTCGCAACATTCGTCTCAGGAACCACATCTCTGTTGCTTCTAATTTCTTCTTAATTTGTTCATTTACATTCCAAGATTCACTGCCATACAGCAAAACTGGTTCTACGTAGCATTTCAGCACTCTCTTTCTTACATTCAGTGATAGTGACTTATTGCATAAGACACTCTTCATTTTCTGAAATGCAGCTTTTGTCTGCCCTATTCTGCTCCTAATCTCTGTTGTACATCTTCCATCTGATGTTATAAATGCCCCTAGGTATCTAAAATTATCCACTTGGTTAAGGATTTTCCCTTCTATTTCTATGTCACATTTTGGTGTCACCATTTTCTTTGATATTACCATTCTTACTGTTTTCTTGATATTCAAGGAGAGTCCTTTCCTTGCAATCTCTGTTACTACAACGCCTAATAATTGTTGTAGGTCTGTTGAATTATCCGCCACCAATATTGTGTCATCTGATATCTGTTATTGTGTCTATTTGTTATGCTGTATTTTTTTGTTCTGTTGCCATGTATTGTTTGGCGGGAGTCTCTAGTGTAATTGTGCTGAGTTTTGTTCTCAGTTGTGAACCCAGATACTTGTGTTGTTGGTGCTGTTTCAGTTGTGTATTTTCTAGTGTATAGAGGTGTAGTGCATCTCCGTCTGTTTGTTTTGTCAGTTGTTTGACTGTTTGAATATGTTCTTGTCTAAGCAGTGAGTGAATCAGTTTGTCGTTGTGTCAGTGTCCGTGGTTTCATTTTGATTAGTGTATAAACGAATATGGGCTTTCCATCACATGTAGTACAAGTCATAAAAATGTTCTATCTAGACCAACAAGCATCGGTTAGAATAGATTGGTTTGACATCAAGCAAGGAGTTCGTTCGTCAGAGTTGTGTGCTGTCACCCTATTTGTTTAAGCTGTATGCCGAAAATATAATGAGAAATGTCAGAGATGATATAACCAGGGAGCAATATGATGCCCTAAATATCGGTGGTCATAAAATACAAGAGATTCGTTATGCTGATGATGATAGTGGTATTACTATCCACATAACAGAATGGTATAGAAAACTTAATAACCTCAGCCCAAAGAAATAGTGAAAATCACAACTTATATCTTAACATAATGGAAACAAAGATAATGCATACACACACAAAAACTACCATGGAGAAAGAAATATATGTTAATAAGCAAATATTGGAGGTGGTGGAAAATTTTGAATATCTTGGGTCATTGGTTACCGACAATGGTGACACAATGAAAGAAATTAAACGACGACTGTTAATTGCTCTTCAAAGGCTAAAACAACTGAATAAATTATGGAGTGGGGCATATAGAACTACACAAATTAGATTTTTAAGAGCAAGCATCTTTCTCTTTACAACATACGCCTGTGAGACCTGGACACTTACTAAACAAGCTGAACAGCACATAAATGCCTTTGAATATAAATGACATAGACGGGTTCTAAGAATATCTTGGGTAAAAAAAAAAGAACAAATGCATCTATATTTCAAGAGCTGAATATTGAAGAGGGTTGGCTATTAAAGACGATAAAGGAAAATGATATATTTTGGTCACTTGAAACGTCATGAAAGTTTGGAGAGAACAATGATGGAGGGGTATATGCCTGGTAAGAGAGGAAGAGGTAGGCCAAATAGAAGATGGGTGCAGAATGTGGCGGAAGATCTTCAGATGGGTGTATCGGACGAGGAACATCTTGCTTGTGATCGAGAAGTTTTCCGGAAGGTTGTTATGGGAGCGAGGTTCTACAAAGGACATACTACTGAATGAATGAATGAATAAGTAAAACACGACAAAGACAACATCAACATATTTCTGCCACAACTTTCTTAGGAGACGTTTGCGTGTTTGGTCTTATTGGTCAGAGTTTTTAGATGAACGATAAGTCGTTGGTTGTTGTGAGATGACGTATAAAATTGATTAGAGCGTTCAAGGTAGATGACCAGTAAGTGGGACGGGTTTCTTCTGTGGTCAAATGTTAAGGGAGTGCGAGATGATGACGTCACAAACCTGAAACCCCTCCGATTGAGTTTGTCTTCTTTGGACGTGTTCAGTGTTGGGTGAGAGAAATTGATGCCAACCCCACCCCCATTCTTCCTTAGATGTAGATATTATTAGCGTAAAATATCATCACCATACGCTTGTGTAGCATAGCGTGTACTACTAGGATGGAACATAGATCAAAGTAGATACAAAATAGACTTCTACGAACAGAGAGTCTAACCACTGCTGAAGAAGCGATCAAAAAGGCTCGCAATTCTAGAAGGATGATTTTCAATGTCCCAGAGTGGATCACTACTTCTAAACAGTGCCAGGCGGAAAGTTATGACGACCAACCGTACTGAAAGACAGTATGTCAAGTGATTCCTGCTAAAGTGCCTGGATGACTAATGAGCCCCCCCCCCCCCCCCCCAACAGTCTAATTAATTCTCACAACAAGGAGATAAGACAGAATTGTATATATATATATATATATATATATATATATATATATATATATATATACACACACACACACACTAGCTGACCCGGCCCGGCTTCGCCCTGGCCCTGGAGGGGATCTATCTGTTTATCAGTCTGTCTGTCTGCTTGTTTGTCTGTCTGTCTGGCTGACCCGGCCCGGCTTCACCCAGTCCCTGGTGGGGAGCATCTCATTTAATTCATATAAGTAGTCATATAAGCTCTCCCGTTCCCGACTATCTGTCTGTCTGTCTATCTGTCTGTCTGTCTGTCTGACCCGGCCCGGCTTCACCCAGTCCCTGGTGGGGAGCATGTCATTTAATTCATATAAGTAGTCATATAAGCTCTCCCGTTCCCGACTGTCTGTCTGTCTATCTGTCTGTCTGTCTGACCCGGCCCGGCTTCACCCAGTCCCTGGTGGGGAGCATGTCATTTAATTCATATAAGTAGTCATATAAGCTCTCCCGTTCCCGACTGTCTGTCTGTCTATCTGTCTGTCTGTCTGACCCGGCCCGGCTTCACCCAGTCCCTGGTGGGGAGCATGTCATTTAATTCATATAAGTAGTCAAATAAGCTTCCGTTCCCGACTATCTGTCTGTCTGTCTATCTATCTGTCCCGGCGTGGTTTCGCCCAGCTCCTGGCGCACAGTAACTTAAAAGAATGTCCTTCCACACACCATTCATTATTTTTAATGAAAACTGTTTTTAATCACCGACATGACAGTTGATAAGTTCTTTAAGCAGAAAAAGATGGGTTACAATGTTATGCATTATTTTTATGAAAACTTTGAAAATGCCTTAAAGACTATATCATTATTTATTATAACTTATATGCCTGAAAATAACTATAGACAAAGAGTTTAACAATAGTGCAAGTAAGTCCAACAATATGACTATAAAGTATATAGAAATGTTATTAAAAGTTATGCCCCTTGAAATAACTTTTCTAGAGTGAAGTCCCCATGCTATATAGAAATTATATAATGAAAAATGAAAAAGTAAATGTTATTAAATAAGTAGAAGATTTTACACTAAGAAACTATTATAGTCGGTTGCACAGGAATGAAAGGAAGACGTGTAGAAAATCTCATCTCAATCGGATGTACCGTTATCGAACGCATCCAATACACACAAACACACAAAGCCATATACACTCTGTTTTATATATATAGATATATATAAAACACAATGTATGTGGGTACGTTCTTTATGCGTTCGCGAACGGTCCATCCGGTTGAGATGAAATTTTCTACATGTTTTCTTTTCATTCCCGTGCAACCAACTGTCATAGTTTTTTAAGTGTACATTCAGCTATTTACTTACTAAAATTTAATATTAAAATTTACATTATAATTTCTATATAGCGAGGGGACTTAACATAAGAAAAGTTATTTCAAGGGGCATAACTTTTAATAACATTGCTATTATTTTATATATAGATTGTTGCATTGTTTTCAAAGATTTTTAAACCCTTTGTCTATAGTTATTTACAGGCATATGAGTTATAATAAATAATGATATAATCTTTAAGGCATTTTCATAGTTTTCATAAAAATAATGCATCTATTTAAATAGTGAAAATTTTCTAACTGATCTTTTTATTTTTCTTCAACAGCACATTAATTTTTTTAACATTCTCATATGTATGGCACGTTACACCCACATTGGGTATTTATGATGCCCATGTTAAAAGTTACTTTTCCAAAGAATTGATTCATAAGAGATGTTGAATGAAAGAATGTATGAGAGGAAATAGAGAAGAAGGGCAGAATGTAGGACGGGCCTGCGAAAGATTTTCGTTCATTAAAAAAAAAGTAATTTTTTGTGAGAGAAAGTTAGTTGCATAACGTTTGCAGTACTCTGCAGTCAACCCACCACCCACCATTTATTGGCTGTTCGTGATATCTTGGTAAGTTTACTTTAGATAGATCTCTTCCAATCATATGTTCTACTATCAATCTATCTATTCTTCTATCTTATCTATATTTTTAACGGGAACGGGCCGAACATAGACAGACAGATCGTCGGGAACGGAAGCTTAAATGACTACTTCTACGAATTAAATGAGATGCTCCCCACCAGGGCCTGGGCGAAGTCGGGCCGGGTCGGACAGACAGATAGACAGACAGACAGATAGACAGACAGACAGATAGTCGGGAACGGGAGCTTATATGACTACTTTATGAATTAAATGAGATGCTCCCCACCAGGGACTGGGTGAAGCCGGGCCGGGTCAGACAGACAGACAGATAGTCGGGAACGGGAGCTTATATGACTACTTTATGAATTAAATGAGATGCTCCTCACCAGGGACTGGTTGAAGCCGGGCCGGGTCGGACAGACAGACAGACAGATAGACAGACAGATAGATAGTCGGGAACGGGAACTTATATGACTACTTATATGAATTAAATAAATGAGATGCTCCCCACCAGGGACTGGGTGAAGCTGGGCCGGGTCAGACAGACAGAAAGACAGATAGACAGATAGTCGGGAACGGGAGCTTATATGACTACTTATATGAATTAAATGAGATGCTCCCAACCAGGAGCTGGGCGAAGCCGGGCCGGGTCAGACAGACAGACAGACAAGCAGGTAGACAGACAGATAGATAGATAGATCCCCGCCAGGGCCTGGAAGCAAAAGTCCAGGGGTTTTGGGAAAGACGATACTGTCCAAAGAGGACGATACCGCAAATCCCAGGATGCAAAGCTTGGGGAAACTAAGGGGGTATGGAGACACCGTTACAGTCAGGATGGGACGATCCGTCTGTATTGTGAGCCGTTGCTTACGCAAGTCGAAAGTTGGTCGACCGAACGTACAGAGGCGATGTGCCAACACTAGTGTCTGTCATGAGTAGGAAAGAGGCTGTCAGTGAGATCGCCTAATTGATGGGGAGGTGATACATTTGAGGGTACCGGCAGACCATCAACATTGAGTGTGCGGAGACATCTCCCGGAAACTGAACATGAGCTTAATGGATTGTGGTGGATCATCTAGATCGAACCTCCAGGGAGTAAGAGTCGACGCAGTCAACTCTCTTAAGAGGGGGCCTATGTCACGAAATGGCTGGAGGTCGTCGACCCTAAGGATCAAAGGCCAGAGACATCGGTCTAAGCCACTACAAGTTTTTTGTTGTGAGAACAGGTCCCCGATCAAACACGATCAGATATCTTTGAATACGGAGAACGGGGCCCCAGATCAAACACAGTCAGAACTCTTGAATACGGTGAACGTAGTTCCCGAGAGCAACGGAAAAACGAAATCAATTGAGAATTATCTATATCAAAGGAGATTGTCGGCATGTTTTTGTACAAAGATCTAAAGACGAGAGAAGAGCAGGGGTTACTTGGTAGGGGGAAAAACCACTGACGACGTACAGGCAACATTCTACGCTGTCTGGAAATAAAGTTTTAAAATCAGTGTGCTAACGAGGATTAAACCGGGAGGAAGTGTTTCCCTATTCTTGGTCCAACTAAAAAAAGGAATTACTAATGTTCAATGTTGTTTAAAGGCAACGGACATTTGTACAGGATGTGCATGTGTAATTCCAATTCTGGACGAGCATAGTTTTTATAAGGTTCCACTTGAAAGTGAAATTACCTACCACTCTGCAAAGACGAAAATGGCAATACTCTGGTGCAGTTCTAACTGACATCAGGCTTTGAACCCTGCTTCTCAAAGAAGGTCAGACAATTCCTGAGCTAAATTGACCATAAGAAATGAGTCACTAGAAGAGAGACTGATAACTCAAAGTATTTCAAGCAACCACTGAATATTAACAATAATATTTACCCTAAAAATAATCGAAAGGGAAAGACTATAAATCACTAACATTTTCCCGGCTTACGTGAACATTTCGTTGATTGACAGGCAGCAATGTGTCAGCGATATATTTTTGGACAGTGTTTATGTTTGTTCATCCATGGACTATATTAAATATTGGTTTATCGGCTGTGTAGAAATAAAGGACACGAACTATCCAAATCACTCATTGGTGACCAGACTTTTCAAACGTTCCAGGATATATTGGAAGAAGTCAGAAATCGGTCTGAGAGACACATCATCTGGTGAGTTCCTTCCAGTTCTGTGCTGTTGTGAAGTCGTATGGCCGTAGCATGATGAGAACTGTGATGCTTATCATAGACTGAATAGTCCTATCTCACATACACGATAGACTACACCACAGATTTCTATACACATACACTATACACACACCTGACATATTTTTCTTCATTAAATAATTTTATTATTTGTTGGAGGACAGTGTTGTGTGGGTATGTTCTGGAGGAATATAAAGAGGGGTATTGTCGTGTGGTAAGAAGAGAGAGAGAGAGGGAGAGAGAGAGAGAGAGAGAGAGAGAGAGAGAGAGAGAGAGAGAGAGAGAGAGAGAGAGAAGTGAATTCACTCCAAGTTACAATCAGATGTCAAAAATACCAAGGACAGTCAGAGTAACAGCTGTAGTTGTTTACTAGGAGGTTCGGTGAGATCAATCAATACACCGTCCTTTGAAATTTCCCCACCAGTCAGGAAATTGTAACCAGGTGGTTGTAATACGCGGGCTTGTTTTGGGTGTCCGGACAGGGGGAGACAACTGGGAACATTGATTAAAAACAAGGGAGAGATAAGATCTTATTCTGAAATGGATAGTCTGCCCTTGGAATCATCTGACGCGTTGACATCAAAAGAACTTCACTAGAACACTCCCAGCTCTTGGTGACAAAAACATGATTTGTTTTGGCTAGTGTAGCTCAGACACTTGAAGTAGGCAGAAGTGATAGCTGGCTCGATCCGTGTTGAATAGAATCGCATGTGTTCGGTTTTGCTTAACATGTGTCTTTTATGGCAAATGGTGTATTCGATTCAGAGGTTGAGTCAGGACGGCATAGGGTATTTTAAGGATTGCAACTAGCTATAAATAATGTGGAATAGCTTAGAAATATAGTTTAGAACAATATCATAGTGTTGTTGCATTGTGGTTAGGTAGTCAAGGAATATCAGCGACAATAGGCAGTCGCATTGTTAAGATTAACTAGTGGAAGAAGGCAGGTGGCTCCGCTGATGGGGAATAGTGAAATGGGATGATATTTTGGGAGATTGGGGATGGGGAGAATGTCCAATGGTGGGATCTTCCAGTGAGGTCTGCTGGGGGTCTACACTTTGCATTTTTCTTTGTCCTGGTCTTAATCCACCGCAGACCGGAGTGAAGAGCTCATCTGTCCATGACAGAGTTGGTTCACTGTCATGTATCTGAGTGAGGATGTCAGCCTACCCCCATCCAATGGAGGTCAGGGACAGGTACTCTCACCAAGTGTATTGTTATCTCTTTTACAGGTTCCCTTAGGCCACTCAAGTCACTGAGAATGGAGACCTTAATGCAGGCAGTTAGTCAGCAACTTTTGCACTAGGCCCATGATGAAAGGGGTTTAAAGGAACAATCGTGAGAGTATTTATTAAACGTCACACGTTAGCAGAATACTAGAGATTGTTTTCTCCGCATCATTTTGGAGAAGGAACAATCGTGAGATTAATGTTTCAAACATCATATGTGAACAGAACAATAGAATTGTTTTTTTTTTTTTACACCACATGGGAAAAGTCCAGTGGGTATTATGTTTTCACACGACAGGTGAAAAGACTAATAGGTACAGTTTTTCCACATCACATGGGAATAGAACAGTATAAACTGATTAGGAAGTTATTATAACAACGGTCTTGTGAACAGTAGACACTTTAGACAGGAATTACATTTATTTCAAGGAACAGTATTTTCGTGTCCTCACTAGACAAGGATGTTATAAGTCTAAGAACAATTGGGACATGTAATAACGGTGTGTGATCCAGGCCGGATCAGTGTTAAACTGTGACTAGGTATATGAGTGATCAAGCAGCGACCGGTGGAAGTCTAAATCTAGCAGGAGGGACACATTCCTTGGTGAGAGTAATGTGGACTGAATGAGGATGTGGTGTGATCCTTTCCGGGATGATCGGGCTGGGCTCTTCAGCTACTTGGTCTAAGTTTGCACACACTAGAATATTCGACACACATTCTACACAGTACACACACACACTTCTCACACACATACTCTTTGCTTAATACATTATTTTGTATTTATTTGTTAGAGCTAGAGGTGTTGAGTATGTTGTGTTGGGGAAGAGTGAGAGTTGGCATGATCTAGGGGTGAGTGAGAGTAACAAAGAGGTGTCGACAGACCGACGGAGTTTTGTGGACGGAGTCTGGTGGTTTCTCTAGGACAATAATATTGGGTTAATAAAAATGTGGGTGTTGATTCCCCTCACTCAAGGACGACACTAAAGTAAGAAGGGATAACTTACGAGAGAGAGAGAGAGAGAGAGAGAGAGAGAGAGAGAGAGAGAGAGAGAGAGAGAGAGAGAGAGATAAAGACAAAGGTCCGGCAGTAGACCAAAACTGAGAAAAGGGAATGTAAAAGGTGTGCTTGTTGATTCTACTCCCCCCCCCCCGGGGACAAGTGACAGTACTCCAGCCACAAATCATTCCTGACCAACTCTCACGCCTCCTACAGTGTCCATGTTGTGGTCACGCATCCCCTTGGCGTGTGGCTGGCGTCCGGCGCTATCACCCACGGCCGGTCAGACTACCAGCATCTTCCCGGTAAGTACAGTTGACGTTCAAAGCGGATTGGCTGGGCTGAAACTGCCTAGCACATTCTATCAACGGCTTTCTGCGGAGGAGTATTGGTGACTGATCGTACCTGTTGTTGTCTGTCTGGTTGAAGTAGTGAGTTGTAGTAAGCGAAGTGTTGAAGCATCTCTGTGAAATTTTTCCTAATGACAAGTCTGCGATGAGCGTCTGTACATGTTGAAGTGTAGAGCTGAAGTGTGTCTTTGTGACAGTCGCGTTGTCAAACAACGTCATTTCCTGCTCTTTTGCCCATTGTGCTACTTCGTGCTCTAATATTTTGTTCTATTTGGTTTTGTTAACTGATGTGTGTGCACATCTGTTCCTACTCTAGACGCCTGTCATTTACCATATGACAGGGAGGAAATTCGAAGGGGGGGGGGGGATGACATTCTGAACATATGATAAAGGGGGGGGGGGGGCATGGGCCAAAAAAGGTTGAGAACCACTGGCCTAGAGAGAACAGTATGGCAAGGAGTGATCAGTACACCGTGGAAAGACCAGACAGACACATTATCAGACTGCAACTAATACGGTTAGTATTGGGACTTTTTGCTGGTTGTTGAATATGGGGCCTAAGCATGTGCGGGAATGACCTGAGTACTGTGATGTGGGTTCTTGACTCAAGTAAACTCGTGTTAAACCAGAAAAGTCTTAGTCGTGGTTATTGATCAAACTCTTATGTCAGAGAGTAGTAACCTGTTATATGTGATGAGTGATGTGTATTACTTGCTCTTTGATCACCATAGGAAGGATATGCAAAAGGCTGTCAAGCAGTGTATTTTTACTGTTGTGTTGTTTTTCAGTTTCTATGCATTTATTTTCTCGAGCTATGCTTCTTTTGCCTCTCTACATAATGTTCTGACTTTTATGTGAATCTCTTCATATTTGTCAGGATTATTTATATTGTGTCTTCTCGTTTCCATTAGTGTAAAAAAAATTTCAGACATTAATTTCTTACAACCAACTTTCTTTAATTTTGGGAAACTTATTGAATTCTTCAACATTTTCCATTGCTCATCCACATCTTGAAATACGATCTCAAGATCAGACAATATGTCAAATCTGTTCCTTTCATCTATGTTAAAATTGTCTTGCATTTCCTTGTCATGTTTCAGTGTACGCAGTTCAAAATTAGTGTATCCTGATATATACTGGAATTTCTTTGACTTTACCTCTAATGTACCCGTAATCAATCTGTGATCACTGTAATAGTCTGCATGAGGAACTGTTTTTGCAATTTTTAACGCATTTTGGAGCCTTCTGTTAATCAGGATGTAATAAATCTGGTTTCTAATCCTGCTGTCAGGGTTCTTCCATGTCCATATTCTTTTAAGATGTTGCTGAAACCAGGTGTTTCCCACAATCATTTCCTGCTCTTTTGCCCATTTTATAAGTCCGTATCCTCTTTCGTTTCGTTCTCCCAAACAATTTTTCCCTACTGTGCATCCATCACCTTGATTTCCTACTTTCGCATTAAAGTCACCCATTATACTTATTTCTGAATTTTTACATTTCTTCAAAGCATTCTCCATATCATTATAAAATTCCCCTATACTGTCTTCAATGCTTTCTCCTGTTGGAGCATATATTTAAATGGCGTTTATGTTAAAATGTCTGCCGATTAATCTTACCAATAGAATCCTATCTGACACTTCCAAACCAAACACCCTTTAACAGATTTTGATGATTGCAGATCCAAGATAATTGCGACACCTCTTTACCTTTCTTCCTCCCAGAATAAATAATCTTAAAATCTTCCCCTGTCTTAATCACTGTTCCTTTCTATCTCGTCTCGCACATTCCTAAAATATTAATATTCTCTCTTCGAATTTCTTCTTTGATGTGATTTGTGACATATTTTCCCGGCATCACAAATTACAGGCACAATTATAATAAATAATCAAATGACAAACCATAGACGGCTGATGAAATGGAGAGAGAATGGGCGTTCGAAAAGAGACTGCTGATTGGATGGCTTGACTGGAATTTCTTAGAACCATCCCCGGGCAGGAATTGGCGGTATCGGTTGGCTCAGTCCAAGCCAAGCTTTCAAACGAGCAACTAGTTTGTGGTTTAGGAGGTGAAGGGTGGTATGTTTGTGGC
Source organism: Cepaea hortensis (assembly GCA_963921405.1). Classification (NCBI taxonomy): domain Eukaryota; kingdom Metazoa; phylum Mollusca; class Gastropoda; order Stylommatophora; family Helicidae; genus Cepaea; species Cepaea hortensis. Next base: position 32,032,880 of record OY992896.1, read on the forward strand.
CGATCAACAGGACCCGACGCTCATATACTTCTGATGATGGCGAATACTGAAAACAAAGAGACGCCATCCCTGAGCCTCAGCGAAACTGTATAGTCTTACCTAATATATGGTCCTTTTGGCTTCATGGAGAGCCCTTCATTTAGTTTAAAGAACAGTATCCCCCATGACTGAAGACATGGCTATTCTCAGCTGCACCCAGTTATTCTAACCTACCAGATCTCCCTCACCACCATATCCACATTATGAATACTGGAATAGCAAGATGTATTAACCCTGGGAAATCCAAATCATGTGGAGCTTCCAGAAAATCTTTACCTGGTCATGAACCACCTTCACAGAGACACTAATGTCCGTCCACTGGTATCAATCGGAGGATGTTCTACAGCCTAAGACACCAATTACAATGTGAACTCACTTTATTCCACAGATACTTGTATTACAAGTTATCTTATATATTGCTGTAATTAGTTCTGGTGACTGATATAATATTCATCTTTTGGGGTTTATCATGTCATTAATGGGAAACTGAAAGAAGTCACCACCACCTACTAGAAATTATTACTTCATTGTGCCGGGTTTTTATCCCATATGGCTTGTTCTCTTTCTGCAGTGCGGAAAGCTCCGCACAAAGCACGAACTCCGTAGCTCTAGCGGCGACCCACAGGAGTCTTCGAAAAATTTCACTCGTGAACCGAAGGACGCCGCCCAGAATCAAACCCACAACCTTCGGAGCCCGAGTCAAACGGCTTGACCACTTTGCCACGAAGACTCCCGGCTAACCATGTTTGAATAATGTTTGTTGTGTTCACCTAGTGGTTGTCCAGTAATGTCATTGTATGTGCTGTCACACACATTATGTTTGGTGCACACATAACATACTGATAGACTGTGGGGACTTGATGAGGGTGGATAAATTCACACTGGCCCAATTCCATTGTTATCATAAAGGAAATATCATTCCTTGGGGTCAGTGGTAATTTTCCGTGGTCCCCACGCCTTCCAAGGGAACCTACTATCCTCATTACAATTTTTGTTAAGGGAACTTGCTTTATAGCAGGAGTCATCGAGTCATGGGGGAAACGAGCCAAAACTATTCCAAAACTTCTACACCTCACATGATCCAAGTTTCCGTCTTCGCCTAAAGTACCAACATTCCGTGTTGCTAATTTCATTGATGCTGTTCTTTTCTTGTGACGTTCTATGATTTGACGAATCATGATAAACTAGGCATCTTTAAAGAAGGTAGTTTACCGTTGCTTTCCTTCTTGACAGTGCCTATACTGGCCAGAGACCGTAACCATTGTCTTACTAAAGCTATATTCTGACTACCGTCACGAAACTTGAGACCATAACCAACAACTATCTGTCGGCTGCCCTCAAAATTTCATCCACCACCTGCCTTCCACGGTTTCTTGTGAAAACTTCTGAAAACGGATATGAAAAACAACACTTCTCCACAGAAAAACACAAAACATTGTCCTCTGAAGAAAACACAAACACCGTTATACTGTCGCCATTTTATCGGACGTTCTTGTACCCAGGTCCAACAAATCCAAGGCTATAAGATCCCTCAAGGCATTCAATTATGATCGCTACCATTCTTCACTCATGGGGCACCTTAGATCACAGGGACGGTCAAAAAACAAGAAGAAGAATCTTAACACAACCACCATGGTGGACATAAGAAGTGGAGCTATCATGGAGGCAAAACTGGGCGGCAATGAGGAGTTGGCAGAGAATGCGGAAAGCAACCAGTTCAATTGATACCGAATTGGAGGAGGCTGAAGGAAGGGGAAAAAATAAAGGTGTAGGATTTTAAGCTCCAAGAAGCAGAGACCACAAAGGTGAAGTGGGAACAGTTTATAAGTGAAGTCAGTGGGGATGCGACATTGGGAAAATTCAGGAAGCTGCACAAACAGATGAACATAAATGCGCAGCCATGTACAAATGGTACAGTATATGATTACAACAAACGACCTCTGACAATTAACAAGAACAGAAAGGGGGGGGGGAGGGGGATTTCTTGCACGATTTCTAAAATAGACTGATCAGCAGGACAGGGCTTTAAGGGATACGGTTAGAGAGGTCTTGCCACAGGCCACTAGGAATGACTACTGTGAAGAAGTGATACAGGTAGGGGATATTAGACGTGTGCTAAAGAGAGCTAAAGAAACAGCACTAGGCCTCAGTGGGCTTAGGTACACCCATATGAAGAACATGAACGATGGTGACTTGGAGGAGATGTTATTTTTTGTTTTCAACCTTAGCATGAAAACGGTGAAAATACCTCAGGATTGGTTGCACGGCTACCTGGTGCCACCCCCAAAGCGAGGCAAGGATCACTCAAAACTTAAGGGATATATAATTATAACCTTGCACAACATCGTTGGCAAAGTATTCAAGAAAATAGTAGCATGCAACCTACAGCACCATCCGAAAGTTGTGAACTGCTCCCCAAAGGCCTTGGGAGTTACCGGCCTGTGACATTCCATTCAGCTGTGTTATATTCACACAGACTATACAGACAGCAATTTATTCTCTCTCTCTCTCTCTCTCTCTCTCTCTCTCTCTCTCTCTCTCTCTCACTGTCTCACTCTCTCTGTCTGTCTGTCTGTCTCTCTCTCTCTCTCTCTCTCTGCACACCACCGAATGGCGAGATGGCTAGCTGAAATTTCAAAGCCAGTATGACAATCCTTCGATCCAAAAGAGATTCATCCAAACTGGTGGACTTATTGTACTATGGGCATACATAATAAACACATGACATCCATGGATATAGCCTCCCTTTTCACCAATTAAATGAGACAGTGACAATATTAAGTGAACGCATTAAAGAAAAACAACTAAAACTAGGCATACCAACATCTATTCTGGATAGGCTATGTACCACCAACAAAAAATTCAATTTTCTAAACAAGTCATGTGTCAGAGTCCAGAAAGGGTACAGTGATGCAGTGACATCGTTACGCCCGCCAGGCGACTTAGCTCCCAGCAGGGATGCAGCAACTTCGTTACGCCGCCAGGCGAGTGGTAGGTACCTGCCTGCAAGATTGCTGGCTGACGAGCGACCAGCGGTCAGGCAAGGACGACGCAAGACGCACGCATGCCTCGTGAAGCCACCTCAGGTGGGAGGCAAGTTGCGAACTAGCGGCAGACAGCTCTGGGACACGGACTTGGACGGAGGCATGATGAGAGAAAGGCGTTGTATGGTTTTCTGTGCTGAAAGTCGAGTGTCTGGACATCTTGAGAGTTAGACTTGTGAGCTGTATTGTGGATGTAAGTGTATTGAAGTATCAAGTATATATTGTTGTGATCATCGTAATGTATTTGATCTGTGAATAAATCCATTGAACGGTGTGTCGTTGAGTCTTACGTCAAATCACGTTGTACTTGTACTGTCTCACATGTGTTAGGTTAGCGAGCCAAGTTTAAGACCCTGACATGTGTGGACGTGGTGGCATTCGTCCGGCTTTGAAATGAACGTGTTTATGTGATTAACGATTTAAAACTAGAGTTTGTGAACATTTTGATAATTTACTACATTGTTTAAACATGTGTAAGACTATTTGTAAACGTACAGTGCATACATATTGTTTGATCTTGTAAGCGTGTAAAACATTTGTGATTTGTGAAACTTGTCACCGTTTTGACCTTGTCGACATTGTGATCTTGTCGCCATTGTGACCTTGTCGCCATCTTGTAAACTTGATGTCTATGTCCTTACTGAATGTCATCTTGATGTAAGTGATGTGTCATCAATGTTGTAGAGTGTTGAGATACATGTAGATTGTCTTTGTGCATTGAGTTGTGGAAAGCAGAAAGTTTTGGAAAGAAAGTAACTTGTTTTGAAAAAAAAATTGTTGACGGACAAACTTACGACCTACAATTACACTCAACGCCATACAAACCTAATCAACACTTAGTGACAAGCAGGCACACACCAACAAATAGACACTAATTTATTTTCCTCCAAAAACAAAGCAGGTTTTCCGTACCATCCGAAACCTTGCCGTAGAGGTCATTTGTATTTTCGAAGTAGCGACCCTACAGTTCCTAGCCCGATTTCCAACCGTTCTTCACCGCATCCGGGGCACTTGAGTATATTTTTCTTTTCATATACTTTAAGGATGCAATTTTAGGCACATATTGTCAATAGAAGTCAATTGTAAATTGTTGATTACTAACCACTTATAACATATTTTGTGTGGCTGGTATTTCATTGACATTGTCCATCATGTCTTCATTATTTGATTTCATCGATATGGGGATAAAATTACAGTTGACAGGTGATGAATTAACAAAATGGAGTGACAAGAAATACTCTGAATACCTACTAGTACAGGAGAAAGCTAATGAACGCGATGAAAGAGCGGCTGAAAGAGCTTTAAAACAAGCAGAAGCAGAACTGGCTGCAAAGACAAAGCAAGCTGAGATAGATAGTGAGTTGAAGAAGGCAGAAATAGCAGCTCAGAGTAAGAGAGAAGAACTGGAGTTACAGTTAAAGATGAAACAACTTGACACTGAGACTGCGATTAACAAAGAGTCTAAGAAATCTGAGAGACTGGAGAAAGAAAACCAGTACAAGAAATATCAAGGTATTGTACGTAATTATACCTCGGGTGACTGCATCGCAGCCTTTACCCAAAATTTTGAAACTTTAATGGAACATTACCAAGTTCCACTGTCTGAATGGAATATTGTTTATATGAGGAGTTTATCAGGGGAACCTCTTAAAGTCATTGAAACCATCCCCAAAGACCTCAGAAAAGATTACCATTATCTGAAATCTAAGATTATGGCACATTTTATGTTAGATGAGGCAGGTTACAGAGAACAATTCAGTAAGTTGAGCCCAAAACCGACTCAAACGTTCTCTGATTACCTCTGCTTAGTCCGAGATATATTTACCAAATGGACTTCAGCAGCTAAAATTGACAAAAATTATCAGAGACTAGAAGATCTGATCATTAGAGATAAAATCATTTCATCCATTCCATCAGCATTTTCAAAATTTTTGCAAGAGAATGAATGCACTAGTGTGGAGGAGATTGAAAGACGTGGTTCGGCGTATTACACAGCCAACAAACATTGTTTTGCCAGTGAAGCTACTGACATAAATTTTGTAGCAGCGGCTAACTATGACAAACCCTATAGTAGGCAGAAACCTCATAAGCCTACCTCTGAGAAGTTTAATCACTGTACTTATTGTAAATTTTCACATCATCAGAATGAAATGTGCGATAAGCACCCAAGATACCATACTTACCTACTAAGCATGGTAAACAGACAAGATAAGGAGCGTAAATGCTTCAGAAGTTTCCGTAAATGTTTCCTCTGTAAGGCGTTCGGACACCATCGGAAAGATTGTAAAGGTAGGCAAATGACCAACAAAGCAAATGCCGCCTTGTTTGACAGTTCGGCGTCAGATGAAGAACAGCCAGAGAAACATCCTGTGAACTCAGCACAGGCTTTTGACATGTGTAGCGCAAATAAATGTTCTGTTTGTAACACCTTTTATGAAGATGGTATTTTAACATGCGGTCACGCCATCCCTATTGCCAATGAAGAAGCTAATTTGGTAGTAGATTCAAAAGGCAAGATAATCGTCCATCACGGATATGTGAATGGCAAGTCTGCTACAGTCCTTCGTGACACGGGCAGTTCACTCATTGGTCTGAAGAGAACGTTCATAATGCCTACAGACTATACAGGCAGGCACGTAACATGCAGAACATTCTCAGGCAATATTGAGAAATACCCACTCGCATGGGCATATATTGAAACACCTTTCCTCACTGGGAAAGTAAAGTGCGCTGCATTAACAAACCCAGTGTGTGATGTAATTATTGGAAATCTACCAGAGGTGAATGATAAACCTCATGACATAACATCTCTGTGTATTGATGATACCATAACATCACCATCCAATGTCATCATTGAAAATGTCACACCACCTATTGATTGTATAGTAGCTAATGTAGCACTAACATCTCATGACATCATTGATAACATTGCTCCATCACCATCTGATATCATTGAATGTGTGAACGCAGTAACTAGATCTACTGCTAGAGTGCAAGATGAAAGTAATCAAACTGAGGCTATACAAATGCTTAGCCCAGTATCACTACCTACTAACACCATGAAGGAAACGTTTGTAACAGCTCAAAAAGCTGATCCTTCATTGTCAAAATACTTTAATCTGATCGGCCAAAAGCCAAAGGTAACCAAGAATGCAAAATGGCATTTTGCTGTGAAAAATGATATACTCACCAGGTATTATACCAGAGGTAACAATACAACAGAGCAAACTGTTTTGCCAACTAATTATGGCAAGCAAGCCTTACATCTTGCCCACGATATACCTCTTGCAGGGCATATGGCATACGTTAAGACCAGATCAAGGTTACTGACACAGTTTCATTGGCCCAAATTTTGCAATGACATTAAAGAATATTGCAGAAGTTGTGACACCTGCCAGAAACTGGTAAAAAAAGGTAAACACCCACAGGCAAAGTTACAAGTTACTGACTTAGCCAGTCGACCTTTTGAAAAACTATCTGTTGACATAGTGGGCCCTCTTAATCATACAACAACTAGAGGGAATAAATATATTCTAACTGTCATTGATCAATGTAGTCGCTGGCCAGAAGCTATTCCGCTAAAGAACATTACTGCCAATGATATAATGGAAGTTTTCTTCCATATATTTTCTCGGATAGGTTTTCCAGATACTATCCAATCTGATAGGGGCACTCAGTTTATTGCCGCATCTACCCAAGCTTTCACCAAAATGTTGGGAGTGAAGCAATGTTTCAATTCCCCGTACCATCCTCACTCTAGTGGAGTAATAGAAAAATGTAACGGGGATCTAAAGCACATGCTTGCAAAAGTAACGCAAGAGCACCCCAATAACTGGGATGTCTATCTACCAGCTATTCTTTTTGCTTATCGCGAGGTACCACATTCTAGTACCGGTTTCTCTCCTTTTGAACTTATCTATGGTGCCAAACCACGGGGCCCATTAACTATTTATCACCAAATGTTAACTGACTCTACTCCAGTACTTAAACCCATATCATCATACGTATATGTTACATCATTGCGTGAAAGAATCATCAAATCGTGTATTATTGCAAAGAATGCACTAAAATTATCTGGTGCTACTTATAGACAGTATGCTGACAAAGGTAACAGGACAATAACGTTGACACCTGGACAGGACGTTCTTCTTCTACTACCTAGTGACAGACACTTATTGACTGATTCTTGGCAGGGACCTTTTAAAGTGACGAGACAGATTTCACCTGTAGATTACGAAATCCAAATAAAAGACAAACACAAAATATTTCACATAAATATGCTAAGACCATACCACAACAGAGACAACGAACAAGACGATACGACAACTTGTACAGTGATAATAGATCATGAAGACGACGATGCTAGTGACGAGATTCCAACACCTGCATTAGACATGACAAACTGCTTGAAGGAGATCAAAATCAACCCAAAGTTAACTCAAGCAGAGACAAACAGTTGTAAACAGCTTATACAACAGTACAACACCATCTTTTCCAACAACCCAGGACAAACAGAATTAGTACAGCATCATATCACACTCACATCAAACACACCCATAAGATGCAGACCATACACCATTCCATTACATTACAAAGAACATCTACATCAGGAGATCATCAATTTAGAGAAAAACAACATCATAAGACGATCCCAATCAGACTTCTCATCTCCAATGGTCATAGTACGAAAAAAGGACAATACAATAAGACTGTGTATCGACTATCGAAAGCTCAATAAAATAACTGTTCTAGATCTTGAGCCAATGGCTAACTCTGACGATCTTCTGACAGAACTGACAGACGCTAGGTTCTTTACGAAGATAGATATGACGAAAGGATATTGGCAAATAGCAGTAGACGAACAGAGCAGACATCTGACAGCATTTGCCACACCTTGGGGACTGTACGAATGGTGCAAACTTCCATTTGGGCTTGTCAATGCCCCAGCCACATTCGTACGTATGACACGACTTCTTCTAGTAGATATTCCTAACATAATCTGCTATATCGACGACATCTGTGTTCACACAGAGACAATGACAGAGCACATTAAGACGTTAGAACAGACATTTGAACGTATTAGACAGCACGGACTGACAGTAAAGCCTGCGAAAGTAGACATAGCCTACCAGGAAATATCTTTCTTGGGGTACAAAATATCCAACGGCTTTGTCACGACAGACGATAACATTGTGTCCAAGATACTAAAACTCTCACTTCCGACTACAAAAAAAACAAGTCAGAAGTTTGTTGGGACTGATAAACTATTACCGGCAGTTCATTCCTGATTTTTCCGAACTGACCGAAGTGTTTACTAATTTACTAACAAAGGATAAACCAGAGAAAATTGTAAACAATGAATACCTACAAATTGCATTCCATAAAGTACTAGCATGTTTTTCTGATAACAATTTAAATAATCTCATCCTGAAATTGCCCAATCTCCATTTACCTTTCAGATTGCGTACAGATGCTAGCTCCGTGGCGATTGGGGCAGTCTTGTTACAAGAGTACAATAACATCCTCCATCCCGTGTACTTCGTATCAAGGAAACTAAAACCCCGAGAACAGGCGTGGTCTATACCTCAATTGGAAGCCCTAGCTTTAGTGGTGGGTATAACAAAATTGTCCAGATTTCTTCTAGGACGCCATTTCATCGTGGAATCTGACAGCAGCCCGTTACGATTTATAAATTCAGGTGTACCTTCAAACCATATGGTAGCGCGCTGGTCTCTTAAACTTCAAGATTATAGCTTTGAGGTTCGACATATCCCAGGCAGAACCAATTCAATTGCCAATCTTTTGTCCCGTTGTCCGACCGACCCAGTAAGCACCAATGTCTGAGTGCAGTGTGTACAAATACACTCAGACCGACACAGCCATTTATAAGTGAATATTTTTTTCCATTCACAAAAAGCTGTGTAATGTCTACAATATTGTGATAGGGATTACTCCCAATATATATATAGTGTTCTTATTTTACTAATTCATGTAGTGATTGTCGTGTATAATTGTGTAGTGTGTGGTAGAAAGCGAACTTTATTAATTGTATATACCAAGAACAAGAACAGTGTCACATTCGCTCAAAAACTTACCGTAAGCGAACTATCCAATTTGATAGTGACATCTGCATGTGGAACATTCCAGGGATATTTTAAAGACGTGTGTGAACATGTGAACTAAACATTGACAGCTACACCATTGCAGTGAACCGAAATCCATAATGTTCGGTAGTGAAACATCCAACACATGAACAGTCAATCGTAATCCAGAAGGTTTTGTAGTGAAACATCCAACACATGAACTGTGAGAACATTGTACTTTCCGTAACTACATCAGACCGGAACAAGTGTGTTCTGCAAGCTTCAACATCAGCTTTTTTAGTGTTCGTGTGTGCTTCCGGATTAGTTAGAAATTTAGAGCAAAATTAGCAGACGACAAATAAAAGTTTAAAAATCTATGACGATTCTAAAATCTTTAGGAATCAACAAAGTTAAATACACGAATTGTGTGTTTATATATTTATGTAGTGTAATCTTAGAATCATATTTTGATTAATGTATTCATATTACCGACTTTTTCTCGTTAATATGAAGAAACGTCAAGCGATGACGCTAAGAAATAGGATAATTATTGTAAATGTATTTCATTAATGTGTAAATTATTCCCCTTTCATTTATTTGTTATTACAGCATTACACAAAGGGCCATAATTTGAAATGTATTCAGTAATGTGTTGCGTATAAATAGCCATGTTGCTGCCAGATTGTTGACACAACAGGTAGCCATCTACTGGGCATGGCAGAGTGTTACCGACATTGCAGACCAACACAAGAGCTACTGGCCAAATAAGGTCAGGGTTTGAGCGTTTTATACGACTTATATAAAGCCGTATTTCGGTCTAGCTAGATGGTTTTTGTTTCAAGAACCATATTATTACGTTTTTTTTTTGGAAGCTGCGAGGTAGATGCGTGAAGCTGGTACTACCGATCTGACTGGGTCATTAATGCAATTGAGGTAATCAGCCATCGAGAGGATGAAACCTGACATGTGTTAAAGGTTGAACACCACATGTCGTTGAATGCAACTTCCATTTCTTATATATTTCTATGGCATATGTGTATGTATTTGTATGTTGATACCAATGTATATAACAACAGAAGGGTAGACTCTGACAAGGTTAGAATATTAACCCAGTGTGTACATATATTATACATGAAAGATGACATCTTTCATGAATTTGCCGGGGGAGCGTGTCAGAGTCCAGAAAGGGTACAGTGATGCAGTGACATCGTTACGCCCGCCAGGCGACTTAGCTCCCAGCAGGGATGCAGCAACTTCGTTACGCCGCCAGGCGAGTGGTAGGTACCTGCCTGCAAGATTGCTGGCTGACGAGCGACCAGCGGTCAGGCAAGGACGACGCAAGACGCACGCATGCCTCGTGAAGCCACCTCAGGTGGGAGGCAAGTTGCGAACTAGCGGCAGACAGCTCTGGGACACGGACTTGGACGGAGGCATGATGAGAGAAAGGCGTTGTGTGGTTTTCTGTGCTGAAAGTCGAGTGTCTGGACATCTTGAGAGTTAGACTTGTGAGCTGTATTGTGGATGTAAGTGTATTGAAGTATCAAGTATATATTGTTGTGATCATCGTAATGTATTTGATCTGTGAATAAATCCATTGAACGGTGTGTCGTTGAGTCTTACGTCAAATCACGTTGTACTTGTACTGTCTCACATGTGTTAGGTTAGCGAGCCAAGTTTAAGACCCTGACACATACCGCTAAATGGACGGAGTGGCCATGGGGAGTCCTCTTGGTCCTATTCTAGCGGATATCTTCATGGCACATTTAGAAGAAAAGAGATCCCCAGATATTAAAAACGTGATCTTCAACAGTCGTTAATTGGACGATATACTAATTATCACCACAGACGAGCTACAAGCAACATCGTTCCAGACCATAATGAACATGGTGCATAATCGTCAACATGTTTTTCAACCACCGCATGTTGAGCAACTGGCGACAACATTCAACCCGTGTTTGTTTTTGTTCACATGTCAGCAGGTGAGGGACCCAGCGGCACACACTTTTCTCATGTTTAGTCTATTGTGTAAAATTCTAAAAACTGTACTCTTCCTCAGTTTTGCAGAACCCGATATCTCTGCATTTGTAATTTTCCTATCATAGTCTATGATTTTCTTCATTTTTGCAGCATCGTCATCCTGATCTTGGTAGATCAGCAACTTGGGAACGGCCACACTTAAACTGCAAACACCAATTATTTACAGAAGTATACGAAGGACAGACTTCCTCAAACACTGGCTCCATCTCCCTGTGTATTTCTGTAGGTGTTTTCCCTGTAACATCAAGAATTTTATCACAGTCCTGGCGTCTGATTTCACCATTGTTCTGACAACCGTTGGATGTGCAGAACTGGTCAATAGGGTCTGTTGTGCCATGCACCATATCGGGAAAACCAGTTTGGGAGGGGGGGGGGGGAATTCATAATTTATATGTCCTTTACAAATTTATATTTTATCCGCTTACTCCTTCATGGTCAGGCTAAAGTCTTATGAGAAGCCCCTTGTATTTCATGTTTTCTTTACAAATGTACATAACTGGCAAACGTGAGTATATGACCAGGCCCTGAACATGTTAATTGAGGTGAATACAAATCTGACAGAAACAAACTATATAAACAATAGCTTACAATGCGATAATTATGTATACAGTATTTTAATAGAAATAACAAAGTAAAAAGATGTAAGTATTAGAGTAAAATATTCAAAATATCACTGTGACTATTATGCCATTATGATGTATACATGTACAGTGATCTTATTACTGACAACAAAGCAAAATAAATTAATACATTACAGATGTACTGGAAGGCCCCGCTATATATCGCTTCCGTTTATGTCATTTCGCTATAATGTCCTTGTCATATAATATAGGTGACTAACTTCACTTTACGTCACTACATTACGCCATAATGTCGTTTTGAGGCTGGCGATCAGGCTGTTGATATCGGTAAAGTCCATAGTTTACCTCCAACCATGGTAAGGACAATTCATGCAGGTGCTAACAAAATGAAAGAGGGTGCTAAAAATGTAATCCCTTTGAGTGCTTGAGAGATCACTCGTACCAGAAATAGTCTTATGGAAAACATGGAAGCACTATTGGCCGTCTGGATTGAAGACCAAAACCCACGGAATATGTCTGTGAGCAGGATGGCTACCCAAGAGAAAGCAAAGTCTCTCTATGAAGATCTAGCTAAGAAAGCGAGTGAGAGCAGTAATAGTAGTGCTGATGATAGATTTTGAGCGAGTCGTGGTTGGTTTGAGTGCTTTAAGAAACGTTCACACCTGCACAACATTCAGACAACAGGTGAAGCGGTGAGTGCTGATACTGCAGCTGCAGAGCGTTTCCCTGCAGAGTTAAAGGCCATGATTGAGGAGGGTGGTTACTGTGCAGCAGACATTGGATATATTTTTTGTTCAAGCAGAGAAGAGCCAGGAAAAGAGGCAGCAAGAGTTTCATCCTCAGAGGAAGAGGCAGAATGTAATGCCTCTACGTCCCATTAACTCTGCCGATGGCCCTCCGAACCACCTCTATTTTTCCAATAAATATCAACAACCATCAAAACAAACATTACATAATACACTGTATTTCATTTAATTCTATGGGAAATAGTGTTTCGCTAAACGTCGTGTCACTTAAAGTCGCGTTTTCCAAGAACGCAACCCCGACGTTAACCGGAGCTTTCCAGTATTTACACCATCTTTTTGTATTGTTTTAACAACAATAATAATCATTAAAAAACTAATTACTAAATGTTAAGTTCTTTTCAAATATCACAAGGCACATTAAATAGGTTAATGTACATTGTTCATTGCATGAAACATATATTGCATCAATATGATAATGTATGACTTTCTAAAATGTCAATAAAATATAAACAGTACTACTTGTACATTTTTGCAAGTAACAACTGAGAAAGACATTGGAATGAAATTACAAAAGTTACCATTTGAAAACATTTATATTTAAAATAAACACGTTTTCAATTGTTTGGAGGCTTCTGAAAAGGCAGAAGGAAATTACCATTGCTGTATAATGCATTTCTGGACAGGGCTTTCCTTCTGCCTCTGTATCTTGTAAGGAGGCGTACGGATAATACTAAATTTCTACTGCATTTTGCCACCTTTTTAAGGGTCTATCATCTTTTTCCAATACTGTGCCACATGTTCCTAGTTGTCTTTTTCCTGTTCAGTAATTCACTCTGTAAATTGCAAAACAAAGACCATCTTCTTTTTTCTGTTTATTGGCTTTTTCAGTGTGTTCAGTTAACACCATCATGTTTGACCTACCTCTTATTTCTATGGAATGAAACCAGATTTTTGTGTGAACTACATTTTGACCATTCTATCATACAGTCTAAATCGTTCTATTGGGAATACATACTGTAACAGATTGCAGTTAAGAGAAGATTATTGCTGAATAGCAAGCTGGATTTCATGCTGGCAGAAGTAATACTGAGAAAATATCAAACTAAAGTACTCTTCAAAATGCGAGCCTCAGGAAAAACAAAAAAAAAACTATATTAAAAATGTATTTTTTAATATTAAAAGGCTTTCAACAAATTGGAATGAAGCACTTAAAATATTGTTGTTTGTCCATCAAGAATGATGATGACCATTCATTTCATTCAGTGGTGTTGAAAGTATGGAGCCGTGAGTTCTAAGATGGCTGATAAGGCCTATTTTGGCTCGAAATGTTCTTTGACAATGTGGGCAAAGAATGCTTGACGTTCCAGGAGGAGGATCTACTGCAGTGGTTTTTCTGACCAGCCTGTTCTTCACAGCTCGTGCTGTCCTGGTTGCTTCACAAGTGACTGCATGCACCCTTATGTAATGATGTACGCCACGAATTACGGTCTTTAGCAGCAGTCTCCCAGGTATCAAGATGAATTCCAAAAGCTTTCAGTTAGATTTTCAGTCTTTAAAGAGTTTCCTCTGGCCGCATTGGGAGCGGCTCGATGTAAAAAATTTGTTTAGGGGGCCTGTGATCTGGCATATGAGTTAAGTGACCAGCCCAGCGAATCTGATTTTTCATTAGTAGAGTGTGGATACTGAGCAAGGACGCTCTTTCTAGAACTTCAGTGTCTGGGATCTTGTCTTGCCATTTAATCTTCAAAAGCTTCCTAAGGCAGACTGTGTGGAAGTGGTTTAATTTCCTAGCTTTTCGCTGATAAACAGTCCATGTTTCACAAGCATATAGCAATGTGGATAATACAGCTGCTTTATAGACTTTCAGCTTTGTTTCCAGGCGTATTCCATTTCTGTCCCATACATTTTTGTACAGTCTGCCAAAGGTCGCAGTGGCCTTCAAGATTCCTGCACTCACTTCGTCATCAATTGTGAGTGCTGCCAAGATAGGTGAATTTGTCCACAACACTTAGTCTATGACCGTTCACCTTGATATTTGGCACTGTGTAATTATTCCCTGGAGCTGGCTGGTACATAACTACAGTCTTCTCCAAGTTGATATTGAGCTCAAAGTTGGCACAGGCATATGGGAAAGCTAAAACATTGTGTTGCATGTCTGCCTCTAGGTTGGCATGTAGAGCGCAATCATCAGCAAATAGCAGTTCTCTGACGATGTCGCTGTTAGTTTTGGTTTTGGCTTTCAGCCTTCTGAGATTGAACAACTTTCTATCCATGCGACAGTTGATGTCCATTCCAATGTCATTGCTCTTGAAGGAATTCATTTAGCATAGCTGAAAACATGAGGCTGAGCAGTGTTGGTGCAGGACAAGCCTTGCTTCACTCCCTTGGTGACAGGAAAGGGCTCAGACAGTTCATCATTTTCCTGTACTCTTGCCTGCATACCATCATGCAATTTTGTGGACAGCCATATTTCGCCATAATCTTCCACAGTCCTTCTCTGCTGACTGTATCAAAAGCCTTGGTGAGGTCAGTGAAAGTGGAGAACATTTCAGAGTTCTGTTCCTGACATTTCTCTTGCAGCTGCCTTGCAGCGAAAATCATGTCAACAGTTCCTCCTTCTTTTCTAAAGCCACATTGGCTCTCAGGAAGAAGACCTCGATCAAGATGGGCCATGAGGTGATTGAGAAGAATTCTGGCAAGTATTTTCCCTGCGATTGAGAGCAAGGGGATGCCTCGGTGTTGTCACAGGATTGGCGGTTTCCTTTACGTTTGTAAAGGTGGACTATTGACGCGTTCTTGAAATCTTGTGGCATGATCTCGTTCACCCATATGTTTGTAAAGACTTGGTGAAGCTGCTCTATTAGGACCGGCCCACCTGCCTTATAGATCTCTGCTTGGATGGAGTCAGGACCAGGCGCCTTTCCACTGGAAAGTTGCTGGATGGCTTTGTTTAGTTCCACTATGGTTGGCAGGTCATCAAGCGTATCATTAGTTGGAACTTGAGGAAGGCAGTTGATGGTTTCGTCATCGAAGATGGAAGTTGCATTTAAGATGTTGCTGAAATGCTCTGCCCAGTGTTGAAGGATTTCTTTCTTATCAGTGACCAATGTTCCCCCATCTACACTGAGGAGGGGAACTATGCCTGGTGATGGAGTACCATAGACCGCTTTCAGTGAGTCATAGAAGTTTTTCATATCATGTATGTCAGCAAAGCCTTGAATTTCATCAGCCAGGAGTCCCGCATGTGCCAAAGTTTCTGCTGCAGTACGCTCCGAATGTTATTAAAGGCATCTTTTTTTATGTTGACTTCGGGTCATTCAAATGTGCCTTGAGGAGAAGATGTTTCTCGGCCAGCAATTGGTTGATGTCTTCAGAATTTTCATTAAACCAGTCTTTTTGCTTTCGGGGGGTTGGACCCAGGATTTCCATAGCCGTGTTGTAAATTATGTCCTTTAGGGCTCTTCACTCTGTTTCCGCATCCTGTTTAGTTGCAGCATTGGGCTTGAGGCGGTCTTCGAGCATGTTTTCAAACGACAGCTGCATTTTTTTGCTGTTTAGGCGGGTGACATTTAGTTTTTTTTGCATTTTTACCCCTTGAGGACGCCGTTGTGGTTTGATGTGTATGTTTATTTTCGAGACAATGAGACGATGGTCTGTCCAACATTCGGCACCACACATGGATTTTGTCACCCGAACGTCTAGCCTGTCACTCCTCCTGATGATGACATAGTCAATGAGGTGCCAGTGTTTCGAGCGAGGGTGCATCCATGATGTCCTATTTCTCGCAGGAAGATGGAAAATTGTGTTGGTGATCAGATCATGGTCAGCACAGGTCTGAAGGAGGAGGAGCCCATTGTTGTTACCATTTCTGACTCCGTATTTTCCAATGATGCCACTCCAATTGGCGGTGTCCTTGCCTACTCTGGCATTGAAGTCCCCAAGGAGTATAAGTATGTCTCCGTTGGGAACGGATGTTAATACATTGTGCAGGTCTTCATAGAACTTGTTTTTGACGTCATCTTCCATTTGTCATAGTTAGTGCGTAGACACTCACGATGGTTGTATGCTTCTTTCCTTTCAGCAGGGGTAACTTAATAGTCATAAGCCTGTCATTTATAGCCTTCGGAAATTCAGCAAGTTTGCCAACCAGGGCTGAATTAATGGCAAATCCCACACCGGATTGGCATCTTTCCTTGCTTTTCTTTCCACTCCAGAAAAATGTGTAGCCGGCACCTACTTCACAGATTTGGCCTTCTTCTGCAAGTTGTGTCTCGCTCAAGACTGCAGTGTCAATGTTGTGCCTGTCCAGCTCTCACCCAATCAGTGCTGTTCGTCTCTCTGGGTCCGACGTGCCGTCTCTATCAAGTAGGGTGCGTACATTCCAAGTTCCGATTGTCATGCTGACAGCCTACTAGGAGTGTAAAATATTATGTACACTATGAAGATGGTTGGCTTAGAGGTTATGACTTTTCTCCGTAATCTCGTATACTCTCGTCGGTAACGTGATGACGGTGAGAATCAGCAGTTGTTCGAATCGCATCGGTAACTTACAGGGTATATGAGCTGGCTGCTCAGAAAGTAATGGCAAACTACTGAGCGTAATCTTGCCAAGAAATCAACATACAGCTGAAAGATGCTGGTGTTGACAGCGATGTCCTGTAAAGGATATGCAAAAAAACAAAAAAAAAGAAGATGGTATCTATGATATGGCTAGAGACAAACAAAACACCCTAGGAACTCACAGCCAGGCTCTGGAAAATATGCTACGGAAAACATTGTAGAAAAGCCTCTGCATATAATCAATAACAAAAGCTAAATAAACAGAACATGAATCCAGGTGCAAGCAACCTCAGGTTGCGTGCCACACTTGCATGTGGAACAATTTTCAATACAATATACTATCTCATAAACAAATGAATTTTTATTAATATTGACACACATAATTATTTTAATCCATCCATCCATCATGTGCCATGCCGGTAAGCGTGGGCGGTCATGTTCTGCCATCTCACTCGATCACCAGAGTCGTGGATCAGCTCCGTGTTTCTGTCTCGACCATGTCACAAGGCCAAGCCATCCAGGTACTTGCTTCTAGGTCTTCCCCTTGGTCTGTTCCCCTCGATCTTACCAGTCGTCACCAAGTTCTCCAATCCATTTCTTCTCATAACATGCCCAAAAAATGTTGACTTACTTTTATACATTACACATTATTTTAATGTGTTTCCTATTTTCACTTGAAAACTAAAGTTGTTAGATAATGAAGCTAAGATTGAAAGATGAAAACTGACTATAGAGCAATAATTAATGACCTTGACGAAGTTCTGTTTTCATCCTATCCTTCCCCTCTCTTCCGAGCACCCCATCACCAACTGTATAATTCACTGTTGCATATTCATGCCAGTCTTATGAAACTACAACCATAGCACAAATGTAGGTGTTGTTATGTAATACAGTTCTATTAAAAGATTTTCTTCTTCAAACTGTTCGACTTCCTATCTTAACAAAATGTACATATGGTAATTTTATTATAAAATTTAAAAGTAATATATTTAGAACTTATTATTATACAAAATAAACATGTCAACAATTATTTTTTCTGAAATATTTAGTTAAATAACAGCTGTTTGTATTAAACGAAATAGTTATTGCTTAGTGTTTTTATTAGATGACACAAATACATTATTTTAAGGAATGGCTACTAGTATGTACATTTTTTTTTTTTTCCGCGTTTCCATCCTGTTTCAGGATATTGCGGTCAACACCAGCATCTTTCAGCTGTATGTTGATTCCTAGGCTAGATTACGCTCATCAGCACGCCACGACTTTCTGAGCGACCGGCTCCATACTCTCATAAGTCACTTTTGCGATTCGAACCACTGCTAATTCTCGTCGCGTCACGTGACGAGAGTATTCGGGGTTAGCGGAGAAAGCTGCTAACCCCTCGGCCACGGAGCTGGTGCTAGTATGTACATACTGACCAATAAAAAGATGTCATTTGCAACAAGGAAAAGAGTATTGACTTGCTACATAGAGCCTATACTTTTGTATGGATATGAAGCATGGGCAATGAGAAGACAGGCTGAAAAAACATCTGATGGCTGTGGAAATGTGGTTTCTGAGGCAAATGCAAAGAATACCATGGGCAGACAGAAAAACTAATGATCAAGAGTCCTACAAGAAACAAATGAAAAACGTAACCTAATTAGAGAAATTAGACGCAGACAGTCACAATTTTTGGACACGTTATGAGTAGAAAGTACAGTCAGGTCTTAGTCAGATATGACTGAGCTACCGTATAACAGTAGACGGTACTACCTGGTTTCTGTTAGCGCCGAACGTTGGGCGGCGCTTACCAAACCCGACACCCCACATTGTGCCAACGGCTTCGGGCGGAAGAGCGCAATTGGGAGGGTACAAGCCTTACCCTGGTGCGAGGAAATGCAAGCTAAAGACAAAATTGTCATGGCAGGGCAGACCAGGCCCTAAGCCTTGGTTGGCGACTGGTCTAGGATCGAAGCTCCGACAGGCGGACAGTTAGAGCATTGCTTTGCTGATCCGGCAGCTTCTGCAGCTTGTCTTGTTCCAGATGTAGGGGTGTTACCTTTCCTCTGGAGTGAACTAGGCAAGCCGAGAGAGGGATCATGCTGCATGGGCAACACATGATCTCTATATTTTAGCCCAGGCTTTGTGCTATGGAGAGGCAATAACTCCATCCCTGGTCTTAACTGGTCTCGGAATCAAAGCGAGAGGCAACTGTTACGGGTTATAAGGCCTTGTCAGTTGGCGTAGACATGGGGCGCCACGCGTTGCCTCTGACGGTGGGAGACACCTATAGGTGTCACTGATCAGCTACTGCCCTTAAGCCTGTGTCCTTAGTACTCTTCTCTATGGCAGTGAAACCTGGACAACTTACTCACACCAAGAGAACAATTTAAACAGCTTTCATATGCGGTGTCTGCGAAGAATTCTTGGTATTAAGTGGCAAGACAAAATCACAAATACTGAAGTATTGGAAAGATCAGGTTGTGTGACAGTTTATTCCATGCTCAGTCTTCGTAGACTTAGATGGATAGGACATCTTAGGAGGATGGATGATGGTAGAATACCAAAGGATATCTTTTTTGGTGAATTACAGATGGGTAAGAGATCTCAGGGTCGGCCTCTACTACGATACAAAGATGTGTGTAAGCGGGACATGATTGATACAGGCATTGATAATGCACATTGGGAGCAAGTCGCCGCTGAACGTGTTGCATGGAGGGAAAATATCAGAAATGGAATAAAGTCAAAGGAGAAAATTATTGCAGAAAAGTTTCACACCAAGCGTTTGAGACGTAAGATGGTGCATGATGGTGGAAATGACCACGTGTTCACATGCACCCACTGTGAACGGACATTTACAGCGCAAATTGGCCTTATCAGTCACACTCGCTACTGCCATAGTTAAAAGTTATTATGCCTTTTTAAAGCACAAACTATCGTCTGTCAAGACGGCAAGGTGCCAATATAACTTTATGACAACTGGCAAGATTTAGGGGAAATGAACAAGAGGAAGGCAGATAAGTAGATATCTGGATGGCCTGGCCACATGGTATGATCGAGAGAAGAACACAGCTGACTCACGACTCTAGTGATCGAGTGAAATGGCAAAACATGACATCCACGCTTATCGGCATGGCACATGATGATGATGATGACTAGTATTAGTTAACAGTAAAATCTAAAGGACTCTTTTTCACAATTCAATGGATATATGGTGCTAGCACAAAATTTGCATAGACTAATTGGCACTCAATGGTATTAATTAACAAGAAAACATTGCCTAATAGGCCTGACATTATTGGCACACATATTCTCACTGTGAAATACTTGCATGGAAATTGCGGCAAGCTGAAACACCAGCTTGTGGTATGACAATAAATCCAAATGACTGAGCTTCTACTGTAATATCCCCTTGTTGGTAACTTGGCAGCATTGGTGGTATGTCAGTACTGGGCATTAGTAGAATGTCTCCATTGAGTTTGACAAATCTGCACATGAATCAAACAGCATTAACCTCTCTACAATAAATTGCTGATGATTACAATCAGATATTTCTTATTCTGTCTGATATTATAAGTAATCATCTACACTTCAATATTTTATAACAATCATTGTTAAAGTATAAACCTACCTAGCGAGATTGTGGGAGCAATAGTTAGGAAGTTATGCTGACAATGGCATGGTCGCGGTAGGACGAAGGCTTCATGCATGCAGTCGCCATTTGAATACGGAAGGGAAAGAGTAGCCACCTATATCTTTGTGTGCTCAGGCCTAATATGTCTTGGTTCTAATACTTCACATGTCAATACCAGGTTCCTGCTACTAGACTTTACAAATTCAATCTTTGTAGAACACAGCTGTGTTACCATCATCATACTGTGCCTTGATAACTGGCATAGATGTTCATGTCTCTACACAGGTCTTGGTCCCTCATGTTCTAGGCAAGCTCTGTTGAGAATATTCCTCCATCCCACCATTTCAGTCCACCCAGCATCATTTCTCTCAGCTTTCCTCTGCCTCTTCACGCGCTGATCTTGCCAGCCATCACAATGTTTTGCAATGCCTTTACTGGACCAAAGAATGCTATTTGTCTCTTTTTTAAAGTTGTATATCATGTTCTACTTTCATTAGTCTCTTTCAGAGAATCATTGTTAGTTACTGTAGCAGTCCAAGATATTCACATTTATTTTAGGAACCATGCTTCCTTTGCTTCCAAGTTCTTACTAATTTGCCATATATCACAAGAAAACAACAAACAAACAAATCCAGCCTATAGAACACTTATGCACAGATACACTAAGAATAGGATTTTCAATGTAGAGGTCTCAGATACATTTACAAATTTTATTTGTTTCACAATTATTATGCAATATTGTGAAAAATGTCAAATAAAATGGGCTGCAAATTATAAAGGCGTGAGAAGCACAGAGATCACAAAGATTCCTCTCAACCCCACCAAAGAGATCAAATTACAATCTTCAAACTCTGCACAGGACACAACAGGCTGAAATACCACATGTTAATAAACTAAATATAGGAGATACTATTGAATGTATATGTGAAACAGGTAAGATCACAGCTAAACATGTGTTATAGGAGTGTCTAACATAAACATCTGTTCTATTTGAAGACAAACTCTGTAGAGATGTCAAGAAGCTCAAGTTGACTGCTGCTTTCATTGGAAATATTCATGTTGATGTCTGAAGGTGTATGAAGAGGAATAAGAAATGTTTATTTTACATCCCACTGTCATTGTTCACTGGCAGCAGGAAGATTTTGTTAAAAAAGGCTCATTTTATATCTACTGACACTTGTTTTTCTGTAGCATTGGTGATATCTGACCATTGACCTGGTTATGCTTTGTTGCATCTATGTTCAATCTTGGCATTGATTCTTCCATGTGATAAAACTAAACTTCTGAAGAAGGTGAATCCTTTGGCTTGTAACAGTTGATATTAAATTATTTATCTTTGTTTAAACTATTCATTAAAAATACCAATCTTATGAATAATATGCACATATTTTTAATCAGAATAAATATGGGTATTTTAGAAGTAAAGTTTGCTAACATGTATTATTTATGATTATTGTGTTTTTGTTGGTTTACTACTTAGACATAATACTAGACTTTAGAATAAAATGGAAAAGTCATTGTTTTCAAAATTGCAATAAAAAAAATAGGCAAAATCAGTGTCAGTCATTACAGAAATACTTAGAAGCGTTGTGTGTTCTGGTGTGAGTAAGTAAGTAAAAAAATTAACATCAATCAATGTGACTTCATTTAAGAAAAGTAAACATTAATTCTCCCTTAAATAATGTGAGTGATGAAGATGATCCATCAAAACATTATTTTGAATAATGACTGAAAGGGGGAAAAATTATAAAATATTATGTAAGATTTTTTTTTTTTTTTTTTTTTTTTTTTTTTTCCGCGTTTCCATCCTGTTTCAGGATATTGCGGTCACCACCAGCATCTTTCAGCTGTATGTTGATTCCTAGGCTAGATTACGCTCATCAGCACGCCACGACTTTCTGAGCGACCGGCTCCATACTCTCATAAGTCACTTTTGCGATTCGAACCACTGCTAATTCTCGTCGCGTCACGTGACGAGAGTATTCGGAGTTAGCGGAGAAAGCTGCTAACTCCTCGGCCACGGAGCGGGTATTATGTAAGATTAAACATATAATAAATATACGTATCAGCTTTAAATCACTGTATAATGATAACAGAGAGGAACATTATGCTGTTAGATTTAATAATAATGAAGGACCAGCAATTTTAAAGATGGAGGTTCAAAATGTTCTTAAGCATATGAAAGCTGGCAAAGCCCCCGGTGCAGATAACATCACAACAGAAATGATTAAAGCTCTAGAAGAATTTGGACTAGAGCAAGTCACTAGACTGCTGAACACATTATATGATACTGGAGATATACCTTCTGAATTATGTAATTCTGTATTTATTGCAATCCCAAAGAAATCAGGAGCCTTAGAATGTGATCAACATAGAACAATTAGTATAATGAGTCACATCACAAAGATTTTGTTACGAATTATCATGCAAAGAGTGAGGAAGAAAATACAACCTGAAATAGGGGAAAAACAATGTGGTTTTGTAGAAGGAAAGGGTACAGTAAATGCTGTGTATATGCTGCGAACAGTTATTGAACGTGCTTTAGAAGTAAACAAGGATATACATCTTTGCTTTATTGACTACACAAAGGCTTTTGATAGAGTTAGACATGTCAACATTGTGGATATGCTTGCAGATCTACAAATTGATGGGAAAGACATTAGACTTATAAAAAACATATATTGGAAACAACAAGCTGCCATAAGGATTGATAATGAAGTAGGACAATACCAACCTATTAAGAGAGGTGTTAGGCAGGGATGTGTAATGTCTCCAGATCTTTTTTCCCTATACAGTGAAAATATTTTCAGAAATGTAGAAGACCTAAATGGAATCAGCATTGGAGGACGAAACATAAATAACATTAGATATGCAGATGATACAGTATTGATTGCAGACAATACACAGGATCTGCAACAATTAGTAGACGCTGTGGTTGTCCACAGTGAGCAGCTGAGGTTGGAATTAAATTGTAGGAAGACACAGGTTATGGTCGTCACTAGGAAGAACGAAGTACCACAATGTAAATGGGAATATTCTTCAACAAGTACCCAAGTAAATGGGAATATTCTTCAACAAGTGAATCGGTTCAATTATCTCGGAACAGTCATAACATCTGATGGCAGATGCCTTGAAGAGATTAGAACAAGAATCGCCATTGCGAAAGTAGCCTTTAGCAAGATGAAAAACATTCTGACCAATAAAATTATGTCAATTGAAACGAGGAAAAGAGTGTTGAGGGGATACATAGAGCCTGTTCTTTTGTATGGATGTGAAACTTGGACAATGTGCAGTCAAGCAGAAAAACATCTGATGGCTGCAGAAATGTGGTTTCTGAGGAAAATGCAAAGAATACCATGGACAGATAGAAAAACCAATGACCAAGTACTACAAGAGACAAGTGAAAATCGTAGATTGATTAGAGAAATTAGACGTAGACAGTCAAAATTTTGTGGACATGTTATGAGAAGAAATGGACTGGAGAACTTAGTGACAGCTGGCAAGATCGAAGGGAACAGACCAAGAGGAAGACCGAAAGGAAAATACCTGGATGGCTTGGCCACATGGCATGGACGAGACAGGAACACTGAGCTGATCCACGACTCTGGTGATCGAGTGAAATGGCGAATCATGACCGCCCACGCTTTCCGGCATGGCACATGATTGATTGATTGATTTAAATCACTGACAGAACATGTGAGAATATAGCAATACATAAAGTTATAACAGGTATACCCACCTAGACAACAGCCCATTATTATCTCCTGGGGTCAGTGAAAATACTTCGCGATCCTCATTAGAAAACTGAGTCAGTGACAAAGTAGCTTTCTGATTAGCTAGATTTAGGTAGTACAAAACCAGTGCTCCTGCAGGGTACCTGAAACTAATTTTAAAATTACAAAATTCCTATGTAATATACAAAAGTCTAACTTTGGTTTAATATTTGCTTGAAAACAGTAGAGGAAGAGAACTGTAAAAGGCATTTATGAAAATACAGAAATCAGAACGCTATACAAAGTCTTGTAATAATCATGTGTAAATGCAAATTAAACAAGAAATGAAACAAGATATCATTCTTTCTAATCCTCTGATGGCATAAATTTTCTCCTGCCTTTCTAACACTCTGAGACTAATGATATAACATGTGTGCAAGAGAAGGAATGAGAATTACTCATTAGAAATAGATTGGAAATAACAATAACAAAAAAACTAGTATTTTACTTTCAGTCGGGCAAAAAATACACACCTTGTTTTTAAAAGCAAAACAGATATGTTCTCAGATGTCTTTAATATGCTGTAGAGGTGCAATCATATATGACATGTTGACTGGTACACACAAAGTACTATTGAAAAAAGGGATTTACTATTGCTGAGCTTTTACAGGAGTCTGTTTAAAAAGACAAAATGTCTTAATGGGTGGAAAAACACACATAGATACAGTTGATTGTTTCGGCCAAAGTATTTATCAATGGAACAAATATAAATAAACACGTATATACACTGGTGATCGAGTGAAATGGTGAGTCGTGACCGCCCACGCTTTCCGGCATGGCACATGATTGATTGATTGATATACACAAATAAATAACTCAAAGGAATACTTACCTGAACTGTGTCAAATCTATGACTGGGAACTTAAAATGGAGATGTAGAATAAAAGGTGTGTGTGTGTGCATGCATGTGTTTGTGCATGCTTGCGTGCTTGGTATATATATATATATATATATATATATATATATATATATATATATATATATATATATATATATATATATATATATATATATATGTATGCATAGTGTACATGCATGCTTCGACAGGGATGTTTTTTCACTGGATCACTTCTTTCTATATAGTAAAGTAATAATGAGAGAGATTAAAGAGAAGCCAGGAATACTAATCGGAGGTTATAATATAAACAAAAACGCTCTGCAGATGATACAGTATTAATGGTGGAATGAGTAGAATCTATTTTCCCAGTGATAATACATCAAGATCTACAACAATTGTTGGCCATTGTAGTAACAGAGAGTGCAATGAAAGGATTCTCTTTGAATAACAAGAAAACAGTAACAATGGTGATTTCAAAGAAAAAATGACACCAAAATGTGAAATGGAAATAGAAGGGAGTTTGCCATTGCTATCCTACTTAGCATACAGAGCGCATACAGAGCGAAGCTATGTGGGTCATTCTGGGATGCACCAGAGACACCCCAGTAGTGTGTATGCATTACAGCCTTGGTTTGCCGACTGTTGCAGGTAGGCTCAAGGTGATGCAGGCGAAGGCATACCTCAGAGTAGTTGCTGACACAGATCACCCGTTGCATGAGGCGCTGGACGTAGTTACGGGTCAGCGACTGATAAGAGGGAAATCATGGATGGCTCAGGTGGAGGATACGATCAGACAGGTGTGCATCTTGGAGAACATTAGGCGAGGAGAGGAGTGGGTCAGAGTGCCAGCGGAGCAGTCAGACTTGTGTAAAGTTATAATCACATTGAGCTGGGAGTGCAGGGAGTGGCCAGCAGGGGCCACGGAAGTAGAAATCCAGCAACGAATTCAGGATAATGCTCGCCGCGTGATGTGATTATATACATAGATGGTTCGGTGTTGAGAGGCAGGAGATGTGCCTGGCGGTTCTTAGCAAAAGCTAATGGTCGACGTTTGGTGCAGGAGAGCCTGGCATATGATACCACAACATCTAGCTTAAGAATGGAGGTGGAGGCGGTCAGTGCAGCTTTCCGCTGGATGGAGAATACGATACACACACACATTGTGATTGTAACTGACTTAGAAAGCATGCTGAGTAGGGTGAGGACAGGCAAGCTTCATGCAGAGTGGCTTGCTTCGCTTCGGAAACGGGTGACAAGCATCGTCTGGATCTTTTCTCCGGGGCATGCTGGTGTGCTGGAGAATGAACAGACGGAAAGATTGGCTGGCTCTGCAAAACTTGGTGGAGTATTGATGCATGATAAGGCAGACGTGGTTGCTGCCTTGTGGGAGCACGCGTACACCTCGGAGGAGCAAATGGATCACCATGGTCTGGCAAAAATGTGACAGCGAGGGCTGACAAGAGGATCTGGCCGACGATCGATGCTCAGAGGAAAGGCGAGAAGGACATATATAATCCTACATTAGACATATAATCAGATTGCTACTGGTACTATTAGTGTTGGAACTCTTCGCTGGCTGCTGAGGATGGGGACGGAGCGCTTATGGGAATGCCCCGAATGCTGTGATGTCGATCAATCAATCAATCAATTCCTACTTAGCAGTGACCATACTGATCGATGACAGTAACCTTTGCTTCCCTCAACAACAACAAAAGAGATCTTATGCCTACCATCGTGAAATTGGAGACTATAACCTACAACTATATGTGTGAAAAGAGAACATCAATCGTGAAAAAAAGTAAGTAAAAGTACCGGAAGACATGTTAGACTGGCACAAGGTAATAGTAACACTGGGTCGTGAGTGCAGAGGATGGGCAGCAGGTCACACAGAGTTTGAGGTGCAACATCTGATCCAGGGCAACACACATCAAGGTGGGATAGTGATCTACATTGATGGTCAGCTGTGAGAAACATATATAGTGGCTGAGGTTTCATTGTGAAAGCTAATGGAAGAAGCTTGAAAAAAGAGTGTCTGGCATAGTAGACTACAAGCTCCAGCATGAGAACAGAGGTGGAAGCAGTAACAGCAGCCTTCTGATGGTTGGAGGAGACCACTGCAACACAATGCATTCATTACAGACTGACGGAGTATGCTTAGTAAGGTGGAGAAAAGAATGTTTAGTGTAGAATGGCTTGCCTCGCTTCAGAAGTCACAGATTGTGGGAAATGTATGCCCTGGTCATGAAGGGGAATGAATAGGCTGATAGGCTGGCAGGGAATGCACCTCTTGGTGGTAGATTACCGATGGATAAGGGAGAGGTGGTCAGGCGCCTGTGGGACCAAGTGGAGAAAGCGGTGGAACAGACTGAGAATCCATATGTGGAGAGAATGATATAGCAGGGGCATTCTGGATGAATCTCTAAACTGAGAGGAAAGACCAGGAGAACTTTCAATCAGATAGCGGTGGGAACGATTAGTAGTATGACTTTTTGCTGGCTGTTGAATGAGCGGACGGGGCATGTGTAGGAATGTTATAAGCACAGTGATGTCATTTCTTAGCTCAACTGAACACACAGTGTAGATACTAGGCAAGGCGTTCTCTCTAAGACTTCAGTGTCTGGGATCCTTTTCTGTCATTTGATCCTCAGTAGCTTCCTAAGGCAGACTGTGGAAGTGGTTTAATTTCCTAGCATGTTGCTGGTAATCAGTCCAAGTGTCACAAGCATGTAGCAGTGTGGATAATATGATTTTAAGCTTTGTTTGCAGGCTTATTTTCCATAGTTGGTTTGATATGAAGGCAGGATATAATTGGTCACCCCAGTTGAGCCTGCCTGCTAGGGAAGGGGCAGGGGATGTCCCTCAGGAGTATCAGACGTTCCACGTTCACAACCAACTAACCTATGGCCATTCAGTCCTCGGCATGTTGGTCCACCTTAAACCTGGGGGTTCATAATCAGAGTTTTCCATCTCCTAGATACATGTATACGAGGAACAAAACCAATGTCACACATACATTACATTGGCACCTTGCCGTCTTGACAGACGATAGTTTGTGCTTTAAAAAGGCATAATAACTTTTAACTATGGCGGTAGCGAGTGTGACTGATAAGGCCAATTTGCGCTGTAAATGTCCGTTCACAGTGGGTGCATGTGAACACGTGGTCATTTCCACCATCATGCACCATCTTACGTCTCAAACGCTTGGTGTGTGACTTTTCTGCAATAATTTTCTCCTTTGACTTTATTCCATTTCTGATATTTGCCCTCCATGCAACACGTTCAGCGGCGACTTGCTCCCAATGTGCATTATCAATGCCTGTATCAATCATGTCCCGCTTACACACATCTTTGTATCGTAGTAGAGGCCGACCCTGAGATCTCTTACCCATCTGTAATTCACCAAAAAAGATATCCTTTGGTATTCTACCATCATCCATCCGCCTAAGATGTCCTATCCATCTAAGTCTACGAAGACTGAGCATGGAATAAACTGTCACACAACCTGATCTTTCCAATACTTCAGTATTTGTGATTTTGTCTTGCCACTTAATACCAAGAATTCTTCGCAGACACCGCATATGAAAGCTGTTTAAATTGTTCTCTTGGTGTGAGTAAGTTGTCCAGGTTTCACTGCCATAGAGAAGAGTACTAAGGACACAGGCTTGATAGACAAGGACTTTTGTTTTGGCAGTAAGCTTCCTGTTCTCCCAGACTCTTTTTCTTAACCTGTTCATTGTTGTTGCTGCCTTACCAATCCGGATGTTGATTTCCTGATCTAGGGATAATTTGCTATTTACCACCGATCCTAGATATGTAAAATGGTCTACTATCTCTAGTTCGGCGTCGTCAATAAAGATTGATGGTACCCCATGTGCACCTTGTGACATAATCTGTGTCTTCTTTTTGCTAATTGTTAAACCAAATTCAGAACAAGCATTGGAGAATGCAGATAGTAGACATTGCAATTCTTCCTCAGAGTGGGTCGTAACTGCAGCATCATCTGCAAAAAGCAACTCTCTGATCAGTACCCTCCTAATTTTGGTCTTAGCCTTCAATCTCTGAGCATTGTAGAGGCCGCCATCTGAGCGTGAGTGAATGTATATACCACCATCCTGATCACGAAATGCATATTTCAGTAGAAGTGAAAAGTATATTCCAAAGAGGGTGGGAGCTAGTACACAACCTTGCTTAACTCCACTCTTGATTTCAAATTCTTCAGAAGTTGCACCATCAAACTTGATTATACCCTTCATGCCTGTGTGGAACGATTCCACAATGGACAGAAGAGTTGGTGGGCAGCCAATCTTCTTTAGTGCCTTGAACAAACCCTCACGACTGACCAAATCAAATGCCTTTGTGAGGTCGATGAAGGCAATAAACAGTGGTTGATTCTGTTCACGGCATTTTTCTTGCATTTGTCGCAATGAGAATATCATATCAGTGGTAGACCGGTTCTGTCGAAAGCCACACTGTGATTCGGGGTAGACTTGATCTCCTAGGACTTGAAGTCTGCGCAGAACAATTCTGGCAAATACTTTTCCAACAATACACAGAAGTGAGATACCCCTATAGTTGTTGCAGTCGCTCCGATCGCCCTTGTTCTTGTACAGTGTTATGATGCTTGAATCTTTGAAATCCTGTGGGACTTGTCCTTCACGCCAGCATAGCTCTATTAGCTGGTGGATCTGTATAGTGAGTGTGTCTTGCCCACTCCTGATAACCTCTATTGGAATCCCATCCTTACCTGGAGCCTTGCCAGATGCAAGTTCATTTATAGCACACTTAACTTCTGTTATGGTGGGAAGTGTGTCCAGGTGGTCAAGAGTTGGTAGAGCCTCTATGGCGTTGAGGGCATTATCCGCTAGTTTGGTCTCACTTGAGTAAAGCTCCAAATAGTGCTCTACCCATCTGTCCATCTGCTGTTTCTTATCAGTGATGACTTCTCCAGTCAAGGTTTTCAATGGTGCACTTCTTTTGATCACTGGACCACAGGCTTTCTTTATTCCTTCATACATGCTTCTTATGTCTCCCTTATCACTTGCGATTTGAATGGACTCACATAACTTGATCCAATAATCATTTGCACACTGCCTGGCAGCCTTTTGCACATCCTTCCTAGCTTGCCTTAGCTCACTCAGAGTGTTACGCGTTGGTCTTTCCTTGTTTCTTAAGAGAGCTTTCTTCTTCTTATCAATGTCACACAATATCTATCAAATAGTACATAACACAGTTAAAGTTACTATACAACACTGTGATAGTGCTTGAAGAAAGCCCAGATAGCAACGTTAGTGTCGCCTGTGGAAGTCTGTTGTCAGTAAAGTTACCTTCATCTTCGTCCCGGGACATGCGGGAGTCAAGGGAAATGAACGAGCTGATAAACTGGCTGGCTCTGCACCCCCTGTAGATGGCCAGCCCATGGATCGTGCCGATGTTATTAACATCCTTAAAGATATGGTGAGAACAGAGGACTTTGACTTCAGTGAATCCACATCACTGTCCAGGATGAAAGACCTGGGAGTAAGAATTGGCACGGCCAGACACGAGAGGTACATCGGGAAAACGAGGTGCCTCGTCAACCAACACAGAACTGGCACTATTAGCCACCGGGCGCTGATGTATATGCTGGGGGGAGGATCTGAGCACCTATGGACCTGTCCGGAGTGCAATGAAGATACCCCAACTGATAACTGATAACTGAGTGTCGTCTTTCTCTCCCAATGGCCACCACAAACTGTTCCCAAGTGGGAGAAGGTGAAGGAACAGATTGAGAACCCATATGTGGAAAGAATGAGATTGCGGGGGATCAGCAGGGGTTTTCGAAGAATCTCAAAACTGAGAGGGAAGACCTGGCGAACTTTTAATCAGATAGAACGATTAGTTGTATGACTCTTCGCTGGCTGTTGAACAAGGGGACGGAGCATGTATGGGAATGTCCTGAGTGCAGTGATGTCGGTTCTTAACTCAATTCAACTCAACTTGCAGGCTTATTTCACTTCTGTCCTTCGAATTTTTGTAGTCTGGCCTTGGAGATTCTTGCAGCTAAGTGACACAGTGCTGCCAAGATAGGTGAATTTGACCACAACACTTAGTCTATCATCATTTACTTTGATACTCGGCTTGGTGTGATTTATTCCTGGATCTGGCTGGTACATAACTAAATTTCTCCAAGTTGACACTGAGCTTAAAAGGTCGCTTAAAAGTCGACAGGGTCGACTTCATTGCACCGGGTTTTAACCCATATGGCTCGGCCTCTTTCCGCAGCGCGGAAAGCGTCGCACAAAGCACGAACTCCGTAGCTCTAGCGACGACCCACAGGAGTCTCCGAAAAATTTAACTCGTGAACCGAAGGACGCGGCCCGGAAACGAACCCACAACCTTCGGAGCCCGAGTTAAACGGCTTGACCACTTCACCACGAAGACTCCCACACTGAGCTTAAAGTTGACACACAGGTATTCAAGGAAGCTGAAACGTTGTGTTACATGTCTGCCTCTGAGTTTGCATATAGAGCACAATCATCAGCAAACAGGAGCACTCTGATGGTGTTGCCGGTGGTTTTGGTTTTAGCTTTCAGCCTTCTGAGATTGAACAGCTTTCCATCCTTGTTGTAGTTTATGTCTATTCCAATGTTGTTTTGGAAGGCATTGGTCAGCATGGCTGAAAACATGAGGCTGAACAGCGTTGGTGCCAGGACACAACCCTGCTTATGCCATTGGTGACAGGAAAGGGCTCAGACAATTCACACTTTCCTGGACTCTTGCCTGCATACCATCATGATAATGCCACACTGTTTGGACAAACTTTAGTGGACAGCCATATTTTGCCATGATTTTCCAGTCCTTCTTTGCTGACTGTATCAAAATGAAACTAGAACATTATATTCAACAATAAGAGTGAGACAAACAGCTTTCTTTGGTCATGTGATGAGAAGAGAGGCATTGGAAAATATCGTGACGACTGGAAAGATCAAGGGGAAGAGAGGCATTGGAAAATATCGTGACGACTGGAAAGATCAAGGGGAAGAGAGGCATTGGAAAATATCGTGACGACTGGAAAGATCAAGGGGAAGAGAGGCATTGGAAAATATCGTGACGACTGGAAAGATCAAGGGGAAGAGAGGCATTGGAAAATATCGTGACGACTGGAAAGATCAAGGGGAAGAGAGGCATTGGTAAATATCGTGACGACTGGAAAGATCAAGGGGAAGAGAGGCATTGGAAAATATCGTGATGACTGGAAAGATCGAGGGGAAGAGAGGCATTGGAAAATATCGTGACGACTGGAAAGATCAAGGGGAAGAGAGGCATTGGAAAATATCGTGACGACTGGAAAGATCAAGGGGAAGAGAGGCATTGGAAAATATCGTGACGACTGGAAAGATCAAGGGGAAGAGAGGCATTGGAAAATATCGTGACGACTGGAAAGATCAAGGGGAAGAGAGGCATTGGAAAATATCGTGATGACTGGAAAGATCGAGGGGAAGAGAGGCATTGGAAAATATCGTGACGACTGGAAAGATCGAGGGGAAGAGAGGCATTGGAAAATATCGTGACGACTGGAAAGATCAAGGGGAAGAGAGGCATTGGAAAATATCGTGACGACTGGAAAGATCAAGGGGAAGAGAGGCATTGGAAAATATCGTGACGACTGGAAAGATCAAGGGGAAGAGAGGCATTGGAAAATATCGTGACGACTGGAAAGATCAAGGGGAAGAGAGGCATTGGAAAATATCGTGACGACTGGAAAGATCAAGGGGAAGAGAGGCATTGGAAAATATCGTGACGACTGGAAAGATCGAGGGGAAGAGAGGCATTGGAAAATATCGTGATGACTGGAAAGATCGAGGGGAAGAGAGGCATTGGAAAATATCGTGACGACTGGAAAGATCGAGGGGAAGAGAGGCATTGGAAAATATCGTGACGACTGGAAAGATCGAGGGGAAGAGAGGCATTGGAAAATATCGTGACGACTGGAAAGATCGAGGGGAAGAGAGGCATTGGAAAATATCGTGATGACTGGAAAGATCGAGGGGAAGAGAGGCATTGGAAAATATCGTGACGACTGGAAAGATCGAGGGGAAGAGAG
Source organism: Cepaea hortensis (assembly GCA_963921405.1). Taxonomy (NCBI): domain Eukaryota; kingdom Metazoa; phylum Mollusca; class Gastropoda; order Stylommatophora; family Helicidae; genus Cepaea; species Cepaea hortensis. The sequence goes on from OY992896.1 coordinate 32,066,280, forward strand.
GCATTGGAAAATATCGTGACGACTGGAAAGATCGAGGGGAAGAGAGGCATTGGAAAATATCGTGACGACTGGAAAGATCGGGGGGAAGAGAGGCATTGGAAAATATCGTGACGACTGGAAAGATCGAGGGGAAGAGAGGCGGGGGCAGACCAAGAGCTGCATGGACTAAGATGGAGGAATACCATCAGCAAAGTTGATCCAGAACACAAAAGACCAAGATCTGTGGAGAGACATGAATGCCTACGCCAGCTGGCAAGGCACTTGATGATGATACATAGTACCCACATAGTCAATAAGTAAGTCACACAGTTCTGTGGGATGGCAGGTAAATGTAGTTGGTATTTTCTACAGGTGTCATTAGGTGACAGCAACATCAAACTTTATATTCCCATTTGTCAGGTGGCGCTAGGTGCCTCTTGCACATCCGCATCGCATAAACAAAATGGCGACTGTACTTACGGCATGTACAACCAAAGGGGAACGTGCTGTTGTGCGTTTTTTGTGGGCAAAAGGACTGCCTGAAAAGGACCTTCATAAAGAAATGCTTCCTGTTTATGGTGACAAATGTTTGTCCTGTACAGCGGTACATAGCTGGGTAGAAAAATTTTCTCATGGACGCTCTAAAATTGTTGATGAAATCTGATCAGGTCGTCCTGTTGAGATTGCAACAGAAGCATCCATGCAGCGTGGGAGGAGATAATTAGAGGTGACAGGCGAGTAACGATAGACTCTGTAGCATCTGCAATAGGGTGCTCACATGGTTCAGCATACAGCATAATGCATTATTGATTGAAATTTAAGAAAGTGTACTCAAGATGGATACCCAGACAATGCCAGACCACATACGGCTTGATAGAGAAAATTAACCACCATAGGTGGGAAGTTCTGGAACATCCACCTTAACCCCTTGCAATTTCCACCTTTTTGGTCAACTGAAAACCCACCTTGGCGGGAGACATTTCGCGAATGATGCCGAAGTTGAATGTGAAGTGAAAACGTGGTTTAGAAAACAGAGCATGCAGTTCTATGCATCCAGTTTGGGAGGACTAATAAAACGATGGGATAAGTGCATCAATGTTGGTGGAAATTATGTTGAGAAATGAAGGGACAATGTATGTATACAAATAAACTGGCCTCAAGTTGTTATCATATTTAGTTATTTTTCTACAGCCATTTGTGACTTACTTATTGACTGTATGTAAGTACATTTCTGTGTAATAATCTGATTATAACCCATACGATAGAATCAATCAATCAATCAATCATGTGCCATGCCGGAAAGCGTGGGCGGTCATGACTTGCCATTTCACTCAATCACCAGTGTTGTGGATCAGCTCAGTGTTCCTGTCTCGTCCATGCCATGTGGCCAAGCCATCCAGGTATTTTCCTCTCGGTCTTCCTCTTGGTCTGTTCCCTTCGATCTTGCCAGTTGTAACTAAGTTCTCCAATCCATTTCTTCTCATAACATGTCCAAAACATTTTGACTGTCTACGTCTAATTTCTCTAATCAGTTTACGATGTTCATTTGTCTCCTGTAGTACTTGGTCATTGGTTTTTCTGTCTGTCCATGGTATTCTTTGCATTTTCCTCAGAAACCACATTTCTGCAGCCATCAGATGCTTTTCAGCTTGACTGCTCATTGTCCAAGTTTCACATCCATACAAAAGAACAGGCTCTATCTATCCTCTCAACACTCTTTTTCTCGTTTCAATTGACATCTTTTTATTGGTCAGAATGTTTTTCATCTTGCTAAAGGCTACTTTCGCCATGGCGATTCTTGTTCTAATCTCTTCAAGGCATCTCCCATCAGATGTTATGACTGTTCCAAGATAATTGTACCAATTCACTTGTTGAAGAATATTTCCATTTACTTGTATATTACATTGTGGCACTTCTTCCTTCCTAGTGACGACCATAACCTGAGTCTTTTTACAATTTAATTCTAACCCCAGTTGCTCACTGTGTACAACAACCGCATCTACTAATTGTTGCAGGTCCTGCGTATTGTCTGCAATTAATACTGTATCATCTGCATATCTAATGTTATTGATGTTTCGTCCTCCAATGCTGATTCCATTTATATCCTCTACATTTCTGAAAATATTTTCACTGTATAGGGAAAAAAGATTTGGAGACATCACACATCCCTGCCTAACACCTCTCTTAATTGGCTGATACTGTCCCACTTCATTATCAATCCTTATTGCAGCTTGTTGTTTCCAATATATGTTTTTTATAAGTCTAATGTCTTTCCCATCAATTTGTAGATCTGCAAGCATATCCACCATGTTGACATGTCTAACTCTATCAAAAGCCTTTGTATAGTCAATAAAGCAAAGATGTATATCCTTGTTTACTTCTATAGCACGTTCAATAACTGTTCGCAGCATATACACAGCATTTACTGTACCCTTTCCTTCTACAAAACCACATTGTTCTTCCCCTATTTCAGTTTGTATCTTCTTCCTCACTCTTTGCATGATAATTCTTAGCAAAATCTTTGTGATGTGACTCATTATACTAATTGTTCTATGTTGATCACATTCCAAGGTTCCTGATTTCTTTGGGATTGCAATAAATAGAGTTACATAATTCAGGAGGTATATCTCCAGCATCATATAATGTGTTCATCAGTCTGGTGACTTGCTCTAGTCCAAATTCTTCTAAAGCTTTAATCATTTCTGTTGTGATGTTATCTGCACTGGGGGTCTTGCCAGCTTTCATATGCTTAAGAACATTTCGAACCTCCATCTCCAAAATTGGCGGTCCTTCATTATTAAATCTAATATCATACTGTTCGTCTCTGTTATCATCATAAAGGTGTTTCACATAATCTGTCCATACATGTAGAATCTGGTTTTTTTCTATTATGATTTTGCCATCTTCAATTTTTAGACACCCTGTTGATGTACTTGTTCTTTTATTAGTAAGTTCCTGAATTCTTTTGTGCATTAATTTGGTATTTTGACTGTTGTGTTGGTTTTCAATTTCTAAGCACTTTTCCTCTAGCCATGCTTCTTTTGCCTCCTTATATAATATTCTGACTTGTCTGTGAATTTCTTCATATTTTACAGAATTATTTTTGTTGAGTCTTCTTGTTTCCATGAGGTGTAAAATTTCTTCAGTCATCCATTTCTTACGACCCACCTTCTTTAATTTTGGAATAGTTGTTTCTGCAGCCACATTGATTGAATTCTTCAATGTTTCCCATTGATCATCCACATCCTGGAATAGGATCTCTAGATCAGACAAAATTTCAAATCTGTTCTGTACTTCTATGTTGAATTTGTTTTGTATTTCCTTGTCATTACTCAATGTACACAAATCATATTTAGTGTTTCCTGTTATATACTTGACTTTCTTCAACTTTATCCTCAATGTTCCTGTGAGTAATCTGTGGTCACTATAACAATCAGCACTGGGAACTGTTTTTGCTAGTGTTAATGCGTTTCTAAATCTTCTGCTAATCAGAATGTAGTCAATCTGGTTTCTAATCCTGCTATCAGGACTCCTCCATGTCCATAATCTTCTAGGGTTTTGCTTCAACCAGGTGTTTCCTACAATCATTTCCTGTTCTTTTGCCCACTCTACGAGTCTGTATCCTCTTTCATTTCTCTCTCCTAAACCATAGTTTCCTACTGTGTATCTGTCCCCTTGATTTCCTACTTTTGCATTGAAGTCCCCTATTATGATGTTTATTTCTGAATTTTTACATTTCTTTAAGGCAGACTCTATGTCATTATAAAATTCTTCTACACTATCTTCACTGGATTCTCCTGTTGGGGCATATACTTGAATAATATTTATGCTAAAAGGTCTGCCACTTAATTTAACTAGTAGAACTCTGTCCGACACGGCCTAATATCCTTGAACAGATTTTGCTGTTTTCCGGTCCAAAATAATTGCCACTCCTCTATGACGATCTTCAACTCCAGAATAAATAATCTTGAAATCTTCCTCTATCTTGATGCCTGATCCTGTCCATCTCGTTTCGCTCATACCTAAAATATTAATTTTTTCCCTTTCAATTTCTTGTTTTATGTTCTCTAATGTTCCGTCGTTGTTTAACGTCCTAACGTTCCAAGTTGCTAATTTTAACGTCTCTGTCCTTGTCTTGCGATGATCAGTCTTTAAGCAAATCATTATATACTAGGCACTTTTAAAGAGGTAGTTTGCCGTTGCTTTCCTCTATGGCAGTGACCTTACTGGTCGGAGACCGCAGCCATTGACTCAAGAAGAGTTCCTCTGCCTGCCGTCGTGAAGCTCGAGGCCATGACCCACAATATCTGTCGGCTGCCCTCAAAATTTCATCCACCACCTGCCTTCCGTGGCTTCTTTTGAAAACTTCCAATAAAAGGAACACAAAATAACATCACATAATCCACAGGAAAACACTATTAACAGGAAATCCATAGGAAATCACACGAAATCCAAAGGATAACACTAAATAGCGTCCCTCCGAAAAGTAATGTTTCATTTTGTCACCATTGTACCAGAAGAATACGATAGAATATTTTGGTACAAATGCAATGCAATAATGAAGAATCTAATAAAGTAATATGTAAAACAAGTAACACAACTAAAACTCATTTGAAAAGGAAACACTGACTGAGCGAACCGCTCATGTCTATTCTTTAAATATTCATAATATACTAGACTCAGCATATACCGTATTTTACGGAGTATAAGACGCACTTTTTTCTTCAAAAAATGGCCTCCAAAATTCAGGTGCGTCTTATACTCGAAATTAATATAAAAATGATAAAAATGTTATTTAAAAAAATTTTTTTTTAATAATTAAGGTGCGTCTTATAGTCCGTAGCGTCTTATAGTCTGTAAAATACAGTAGGTCTGATGTGTTTGTGTTATTTGACATTTGACCTATACTGGGTTATTATAATAATGACTGGGTATGAAATCTGTTCGTCTCCTATAGTTGTTGGTTGAGGTGGATGATTCTATTTCTATTTAGTTGCATGTCCTGCATAGGACATTGCAGTCAACCCCAGCATTTTGGCTGTTCATGATTCCTTGGCAAGTTTTATGTTCAGTAATTTGCCACTGCTTTCTGAACAACCGGCACCTATACCTTTTTAAAAAAAACCAGCACTGCTGTTTCGAACCCGGGTATATGAGATTACGAATCACGTCCATAACCCCTTCACCACCGAGACCAGTGGATGATAGGTCTGGCTAATGATGATACCATTTTCACAGTATCTAGTTGACTGTGCATCAAAGTCTCCTTTAGTGAGACAATTTTCATTTGGATGAGGCAAGTTCAAATTCTGGTGTGCTTTCAATATTTATATTGTCTGGGTTGTCTTCTGATCTCTACTTCTGTCCTTTCCTCACTATGAGTGCTAGTCAATACCTGCGATTTTATTTTTCATGCTATTTAAATCTCAAGGGTTCCCAAGCAACTGTTACTTCTGTGTACAACATATCTAAACATATTCATCTGTTATGACTCTGGTCAGTGCAATGAAATGAATGCAAGAATTAAACTTACAAGTCTCTCCTGGCACAGTTGGCATATACTCTAACTTGTCCCGATTCTGGCAATGAAGTGACTGAAAACACTGGACCTTCAACAAGTCTTTTAAACAGAAGTGAAAGGTAGAAATCCTGAATATAAGAATATTGAGTAGAATGTATTTTCCCAATGATCATAATACATCAAGAAACTGGTATATGTAAGACAGCATACAAGAAAAAAAGACTAGCAAACAAACACTTTGTTGCAACTAATCACAACTGTAATCAAGTGATATCACTGCACCGACAGTAAGCTGCAATATGTCTAGCAGACAGATTTAGGGAACATCTAAGAAATACCATACAAATCTCCAGCAAACCTGTTTCAATCATTTCAACAATCCTTGATCAAAAGGGGGTTGATGATTTACATGTCCCATCAAACCATATTATTCAGACAGCTCTATCAGACTGAGAACAGAAAGCTACTTAATTACCACTATGGGAAGTATTCATCAGGGTAAATTCCAGTGTTGTTGATGTCATGGTGTAACGTTATTTATCATGTTTTCTGTCACTCTCCCTTAGCTTGTCATATTACATCACTGGAAGTGTCCATGCTTAGCTCTGTCTTTCCCTACCTGATATAGTGTCAATATTTAGTTCTGACTTTTCTGATTTTGCAACATTATACAGAATCAGATTTACTATAGAACTGTTGCCCTGATCAGTCATACAAGTAAAATTCTACTAAAAATCATAATGGGAAGACTTCATAAGAAAGTGGAAAAAGAGATAAACGTGGTTTAAGCTGGATTTAGACAAGAGGAACAAGAGATCACATACTCAACATGCGTTTAATAATAGAGAAGTGTAGATAATTTAATGTAAACCTATTCTCATGTTTTGTAGATTATTCAAAGGCATTTGACCCAAGTACAACATCAGAGTTAAAGAATTCAAATATCTTGGAAGTATGATCACAGAAGATGGCAGATTAGACAGAGAAATTGAAATCAGATGTCAAAAAGCTAGTGCACTTACATATCAACTATCACCCATACTGAAACATCCAAAATATACCCATGCCCACAAAATGACAGTTTTAAAAGATTTATTGAAAGACAGAAGATCAAGTGGTTTGGCCATGTCGTTAGAATGCAACACCAGCAGCTACCATCACTGGCCTTACATCAAAGATCATCTGCGACGAGACCACGAGGACGTCCAAGAAGAAAATGGATCGACGACACCAAAGACATTGTACAGTCACACGGAATGACACAGTCCGGTGCCGCCCACTGGGCGCTGGAACGAAAATTATTCCTCCCCATAATGCTTGACGGCAGAAGTGGAAGAAGATGATGATGATGACAACATCAGAAACTGTGGCAAATCATGAGGCAAATGGGCTTTCCATCACATGTAGTACAACTCATAAAAATGCTCTATGTAGACCAACAAGCAGTGATTAGAATAGATGGTGAGACATCAGATTGGTTTGACATCAAGCAAGGAGTCCGTCAGGGTTGTGTGCTGTCACCCTATTTGTTTAACCTATATGCTGAAAATATAATGAGAAATGTCAGAAATGATATAAACTGAACAATATGATGCCCTAAATATCGGTGGTCATGAAATACCAGAGATTCGATATGCTGATGATACAGTTTTGCTATCCAAATCACAGAATGGTGAGTGAGTGGCACCTTGCAGTCTTGACAGACCAAAGTATGTGAGTTCGAATTTGGCCAAAATTCCATCACAATGCCTGGGCAGAGCTTCAGAGAACATGTGGTGCTCAAATGACATGTTCCCTCTCTCGGCCTTGACCTGTTTGATCCAGAGGAATGGGTAACCAATACGTCTGGGACAGGGTAGGCTGCAGACGCTGGCAGCTCAGCGTCAAACCTCCGAGACCTCGCCTCCACGAGCAGGAGATGAGCGAATAACCTCAACCGAAAAGAACAGCAAAAATCACAGCCTACATCTTAACATAGCAAAAACAAAGATAATGCATACAGATAAAAAACTACTATGGAGAAAGAAATATATGTTAATGAGGACAAATGAGGACACTAGATTTTATTAGAAAGCAGCAAGTCAAATGGTTTGGCCATGCAAGTAAGTTACCATGCAACAGTATACCACAACAAGTAATGATGTACAGACCAGATGGAAACAGAGGAAGAGGCTGACCACGTAAACGTTGGATGGAGGGAATAGCAGAGTCCATGGGAATATCGATACATGAAGCCCATAATCGGGCACTCTCACGATGTTTATACTTCACCTCGGCACCACAAGGTACAAGTGGAACAAGATGAGATGAGATGATATGAGGACAAATTGGATGTGATGGAAAATTGTGAATATCTTGGGTCATTAATTACCAACAATGATGAAACAATGAAGGAAATTAAAAGACGAATATCTATTGCTCTTCAAAAACTTAAAAGAACTGAATAAATTGTGGAGGAGGACAGATAGAACTACCAAAATTAGATTTTTAAGAGCATACACCTGTGAGACTTTAACACTTACTAAACAAGCTGTACAGTGCATACATGTCTTTTAATATAAATGTTATTGACAGGTTCTAAGAATATCTTGGATACAGAAAAGAACAAATAAATCCATATGACAAAATCTGAATATTGAAGAAGGTTGGCTGCTAAAGGCGATAAAACAAAGAAAATTGAAATATTTTGGTCACTTGAAACGTCATGAAAGTTTGGAGAGAACAATAAAAGATGAATATATGCCCAGGAAGAGAGGAAGAGGATGGCCAAAGAGAAGATGGGTGCAGGATGTGGCGGATGATCTCCAGATGGGTGTATCGGATGCGGGACATCTTGCTTATGATCGAGAAGTTTTGAGGACGGTTGTTATGGGAGCGAGGTTCTGCAAGGGACATGCTACTGAATGAATGAATGACTGAGATGTACTACTGTGCAATTTTACCACAAGTGGAGGCCCCTTGTTGTCTACCACTTCACTGTTGTCTATTTAAAGTGTCCACATATTTAGATTTCATACTTTATAGCCATTTTTTATTTTGAAAAACGTTGCCATAATAAAATACATTGTACATGTGTGACACGACTTTACTTATTTATTATTATTTTTTTTTAAATTTCAAATACATTCTCCATTAATTCATAACTGACTGTCCGGAGTGCAATGAAGATACCCCAACTGATAACTGATAACTGATCATAACCGAGAGATATTATTTAAATGGTATGTGATCTATTTTTGTGTCGTCTGGGGTCTTTTTATGGTAGGTGTAAGAGTTTGTACTTGTTGTTTCAAATGTTTAATATTTAAAAAAAAAAAAATTTTGCTCCAAAGTAGATTCCTGCTATGGGTCTGTGATGTGATAGGACCATCACATTATGTAAGCCTAAATGAACAGAGAAATAGGTCAGTCTTTGCAAGACAATGAACACAAGCATAAAACTCTTGTCCAACCATGCTCATGACATTATCAGCACAACTAAGAAAATATGGAAACTTCATGAATGTGCATATGAACATTTTGCAGAGCCCATGCACATTACAGTGATCACAGATTGATTACTTGAACATTGAGGGTAAAGTTAAAGAAAGTCAAGTATACCACAGGAAACACTAAATATGGTCTGTGTACATTGAAAAATGCCAAGGTAATACAAGAAAATTTTAACATTAAAGCACAGAACAGATTTGATATTGTCTGATCTAGAGATCCTATTTCAAGATCTGGATGATCAATGGGTAATGTTGAAGAATGCAATCAGTTTGGCTGCAGAAACAACTATTCCAAAAAAGAAAGTGGGTCGTAAGAAATGGATGACTGAAGACATTTTACAACTAATGGAAACAAGAGGACACAACAAAAATAATCCTGTCAAATATGAAGAATTTCACAGAAATGTCAGAACATTATGTAAGAAGGCAAAAGAAGCATAACTTGAGAAAAATTGCATAGAAATTGAAAAACAACACAATAGTAAAAATACCAAATTAATGCACAAAAGAATTCAGGAGCTTGCTAATAAAAAAACACATACATCAGCAGGCTGCCTAAAAACAAATGATGGAAAAATCATACTAGAAAAAGATCAGATTTTACATGTATGGTCAGATTATGTGAAAAACCTTTATGATGATAACAGAGGAGAACAGTATGATATTCAAAATAATAATGAAGGACCATCAGTTTTGAAGATGGAGGTTCAGAATGTTCTTAACCATATGAAAACTGGCAAGGCCTCCAGTTCAGACAACATCACAACAGAAATGATGAATGCTTTAGAAGAATATGGAATAGATCAAGTCATCAGACTGCTGAACACAATATATGATACTGGAGATATACCTCATGAATTATGTAATTCTGTATTTATTGCATTCCCAAAGAAATCAGGAGCCTTGGAATGTGATCAACATCAAACAATTAGTATAATGAGTCACATCACAAAGCTTTTGCTAAGAATTTCATGCAAAGAGTTAAGAAGAAAATACAACCTGAAATAGGAGAAGAACAATGTGGGTATGTAGAAGGCAAGAGTACAGAAAATGCTGTGTATATGCTGAGAACAGTAATTGAACGTTCTTTAGAAGAAAATAAAGATCTACATCTTTACTTTATTGACTACACAATAGAGTCAATAGCTTTCGATAGAGTAAGACATGTCATAGAGATGCTTGCAGATCTACAAATTGATGGCAAAGACCTTAGACTTGTAAAAACATATATTGGAAACAACAAGCTGCCATCAGAATTTATAATGAAGTGGGTCAATATCAATATCCATAACATTTTTGTGGATTTTAAAAAGGCTTATGATAGTGTCCATAGGAATAGTCTATGGAATGCTATGCGGAAATTTGGAATACCAAAGAAGTTAACCAACATGACCAGACTATGCATGGAAGATACTTATAATATAGTCTTATATATAAAAAAGGATCTCCGTCTGTCTGTCTGTCTGTCTGTCTGTCTGTCTGTCTGTCTGTCTGTCTGTCTGTCTGTCTGTCTGTCTGTCCGTATGTCCTTTATGCGCTCGCGAACGGCCCATCCGATTGAGATGAAATTTTCTACACGCCTTCCTTTCATTCCAGAGCAGCCAACTGTCATATTTTTTTTTTCTTCTTCCTCCTCCTCCCTCATCCCCCTCCCAAAATACGTACGTCCAGGAAATGGTCTTCTACATAGACACTTCTCTCTGAGGTCCGCGATAACATATTAACCTGGTGGGATGGCAATCAATCATCCTACTACCTCCTCCCTCCTCCTCCCTTCTCCTCCTCCTCCTCTCCCCTCCTACCTCCTACCCTCTTCCTCTTCCCCTCCTCCCTCTTCCTCCTCCTCCTCCCTCTTCCTCCTCCTCCTCCCTCTTCCTCCTCACTCCTCCTCCTCACTCTTCTTCCACCTCCCTCTACCTCCTCCCTCCTCCTCCTTCTTCCTTCTCCTCCCTCCTCATCCTCCCTCTACCTCCTCCTCCTTATCCCTCCTCCTCCTCTCCCCTCCTCCTCCTACCCTCTTCCTCTTCCCCTCCCCCTCCTCCCTCTACCTCCTCCTTCTTC